>JASANS010002253.1:19711-39786 GCA_030849605.1 Wallacemonas sp. 195SL | reverse complement strand
GCGTCGGGCTTGCCGCGTTGGGAGGGCTGCGGGGTAGCGGTTCTCGGGTGCGTTTGGATCGAGTCCACGTAGACGGAAATACATGTTCCATATTGACCGCCGATGTCTCCTGTAGAGGGCATGCATCAAGAGACACAAAAAAATAAACACCATGAGAGAGCTAGAAATGATGAGCAGCACCACGAGTCCCTTTGAATTACCATTTTTCACTCCATTCTGTGAAGGGTTCATTGTAACTAGATCGTGAGTCGTGTCAACCAGGCGACAGGTGCCTATAGTGAAAAAAAAAAGAATATGAAGAGAACAGCCGGCTCGCCCGCTCGCCTTTAGCGAGAGACAACGTTCAACAAAACGCAGAGAATCAAAACTGTGCCGTACTCAGAGGTGTTCTGACGCGTGACTGTTACCACCCACTCGGCGAACCTTCTTGTCAAGCAAACCAGCAGAGCACCAGCTGCTTATTCTCTTTAAAAAAAACTCGACGAGTGAGACACCAGGTGAAGGAACGTGAAGGGTGAGAGAAGAAGAGAGTTAGCGCATACGTCCAGAAAACAGTGTATAATGGGAAAGCAGAGCCCTCCACTACTCGTCCTGCGACGGGGAGAATGACGCAACAGCTGTGATGTGGTGAGAGGCACGTGTGTGCATCACCGCATTTACCNGTTCATTGTAACTAGATCGTGAGTCGTGTCAACCAGGCGACAGGTGCCTATAGTGAAAAAAAAATGAAAAAAAGAACAGAATATGAAGAGAACGGCCCGCTCGCCTTTAGCGAGAGACAACGTTCAACAAAACGCAGAGAATCAAAACTGTGCCGTACTCAGAGGTGTTCTGACGCGTGACTGTTACCACCCACTCGGCGAACCTTCTTGTCAAGTAAACCAGCAAAGCACCAGCTGCGTATTCTATTTAAAAAAAAAACTTGACGAGTGAGACACCAAGTGAAGGAACGTGAAGGGTGAGAGAAGAAGAGAGCTAGCGCATACGTCCAGAAAACAGTGTATAATGGGAAAGTAGAGCCTTCCACTACTCGTCCTGGGACGGGGAGAATGACGCGACAGCTGTGATGTGGTGAAAGGCACGTATGTGCATCACCGCATTTACCTCCACTCGCAGAGACGTAACGTCGCGCCATTGCTATTATATTCGTTTTTTTGTGAGGCCTCACAAACTGTATCACACAAATCCTTTGTTAAGGTGGTGGGTCCGTGCTCCTGTGCTGCGTCACGTTGGTTATTTCTATTGAGTTAGTCTTTACGTCTTTTTTTTTTTTTTTTGATGGTCAGGTGGTCACATTCCAGCGGCAACCGCCAATCTAACACGTTGAAGACAATCACTTCATTTCACCTGGGCGTCCAGACAATCGCTCTCTGTCAGTACCCTTATTTTGTTTGTCTCGTGTGGAGCCGCTCCTCAGACTTCACTGAGCCCAATAAGTGCACTTCTCATGTGTACTGCGTAAACCGGGAGACGAAGAAGCTCACAGATAAAAGGCGATATGTCTGCCGTCTCTGGGAATCGAGGCCAAGACAACTGAATTCAGTAGGAGACAAGGGGCAATATCAATTTTCCATCTACTGAGTGGCATTTTTACCGTCTTGTTTTGAAATTTTTTTTGTTGTGCGTGCGCTGTTTGTGTACTTTTTACTTGCTCTTCGTGCCTGCCTTGCGCTGCGCCACCTCCTCCAGCTTGGGAACCATGAAGGCCTTGTAAGAGTAACCGAGCACGATGGCTACAATCACCAGAACAAGCAGCCAGCTGTTCAGGCAAGGCAGAAACTCGTTTTCAATCTTGGACATTGTGCTTGTTGGGAGAAGATGAGGAAGAAGGCAAAACGGTTTCTTGAGAAAAGTAAAGGTAAGACGAGGACAAATCAATGACGGTGTAGAAATAGACTACGTGCCATGCATGAGTAGATGCGTTCATGGTGGTGGGACGGTGAATAAGATAGGAGAAAGGAAGAGACAGATGTGAGGATCGCAGGAGACATGAGCGGGAGGAAGCATGCCACACATGGAGAAAGCGAATATAGTAGCGCTCTGGGAGGCGAGAATTCAGAATTAAGAGGTACATGTTTCTCCCTCAATGGCTGAGCGCGAGAAGTGTGTGGGAACAATGAACCGTAAATGGCTCACCTACACTAGCTGCGACAAGAGCAGTTGCATCCTAATACCTGAACACGTGTGTTCGCTCGTTGGGCTGCAAGCTGTTCGTCGCATTCCCTCGTTCCCCTCCTCTGGACTGCTGACCTCAGTACATTTGAGTTGTTTCATCTTCTTCTTCATTATGAGTCAACACACATTACAACACATACACACAAAAAAAACACCGCTGGGCGCTCTTCCACTTAGAGATTGCCGAGGATGTGTCCGAAAGAGGCGTTGTTACCGTGCTCTTCCATGAAGAGCTCACGCAGTCTCGGCAAATCACGCAGCGCCTGCACCAGCACAGAATCGGGAAGGTTGACGAGGAAGCTGCTGCATTCACGGTAGTACTTCTCCACAAAGAGGAGAATGCCGCGCCAGAGCTGCGGATCGCTCTCCCAGGTGCTGGCGCGCTCTAGCGGGCCGAGTACAATCTGCTCCACAAAGCGCAAAAACTCGGGGCTCTTGCGACTCCGCATGTAGGCGTCCGCCGCCAAGAGCACCGTGACCATGAGCTGCGACGGCACAGGCGGCGTCTGCACCATGCGTCGAATGGCCTCCTGAACCTCAGCGGGTGTGTACCAGTCCAGGCAGACCTTGATGACCTCCCGTGTGGTGCTCACGCCGATATGAGGCAGTGCCGCACCACCCGAAGCCGTGGCCGCGGCGCTGCGGCGAACACTTTCCTGCGCGGCGCGGTGGAGGAAGATGAAAAAATCTGTGCGAGTGAGTCCACGAGGGCCGTCTTCAGGGCTGGATGCGAGTGCGGAGGGCGCGTTGCTCTCCACCTCGCGAATGGTGGTCACGATGAGCCCACGCTGCTCCTCCTCCGTCAAGACGTAGCTGCGCTGCTTCGCCGTCAGTGTCTCTACCTGCATGCCGTGCTGCCGCTGAAACTGAAGCTGCACTTGGACAAAGAACAGAAAGCTGAACATGTAGGATTCGAGCAGATCGTGTGCGGGCAGAAAGCTGAGGAAAGGGGTGAGAAAGCGGGTGTCGTGAAGCACAGCACCACCCGCACCACTCCCGGCGTCGTTGGGAGGAGTCTCCTCATGTCCTGTGTGCGAGAGGGGAATGACGCTGCTCTCGTACATGGCGAGTAAATGACTGAGAAGCGCAGCGGTAATCTTGCGAAGGTCCGCCACAGCCGCCGCGACCGCTGCCGCCGTCACCGCACCGCTGCCGCCTCCGCTTGTGTTGGTGGCCTCCAGCAGCTTCGCACACATCGGCTTCAGCCGCTCACTGACAGCCTGCATGAGAGACTGCACAAGGCTCGGCACATCGCGACTGTAGCGGCGCAGTGCGGGCATCATCGTGGCCAAGAACGTGGTGGGATTTGCCTCGAACAGCCCCTGCACCATGGTGCGCAGATCGGGAATCTGCGGCAGCGTCGCCACGACAAGACCGCGGTCACGCTCCACGCACTCCTTGAACGTCTCCAACAGCGAGGGGAACAGTTGTCGTGGCTGGCGCACACAGAGCATCAAGAACAGACCGAGGTGGCGGTTCAGCACCTCCGTCACGCGCGTCCGCTTCTCTTCCTCGCTCTCCTCCGCCGCCCCAGCCGCGCGCGAAAGGTTAAACTTGTAGACAGGCAGCACGGCGAGTTGCCGCTTGGCGTAGCGAATAAGCTGCTGTTCAGCCTCGTTGTCGATGAAGCGGGTCCACACGGTGTCGCCTCCGATAGAGCGCTCGATGAGGTTGCCCATGATCTGGATTGAGACACGACGGGCGTAGCTGTTGGGGTTCGTGGTCATGTACAGCAGAATGTTTATTGCGCACGCACGGTACACAGGCCGGCGCTGGGCGAGCGTCGTCAGCAGCAGCAGACCCCACTCACAGCGGCGACGATTGTTTGAGCGGCAGAAGTTGCGGAAGAAGTAGTCCCACACACGGCGCGTCAGGGCAGGCGCTTGGAGGAGCACCTCGCCAATCAGCTGGTCAAGTCCACAGCTGTCGATGAGCTCGAGCAAGCGGCACAGAAAGTGACTGTAGATGCACGGAGCCGCGGCTGTGTCGTTCAGAAAGGCGAAATCGTCATCGTCCTGGTCACCCACGTCGAGGCCTGGCACCGCACTGGTGTGCACGGCACCGTCACGTGTGGGTCGCTTCTTGCCAATTTGATAGCTGGGAATGCGGACATCTTCCTCCTGGAGGAAGGCGATCGGGTTCTCTGTGTCAATCGTGAACTCCGGCGTCGTACGGAGACACTGGCCTAGACCAATAGCACCACCCGTGCCGGTCCCATCCAGATCCTCCGGGCCCAGCTCCGTGTTGGCTGTCAGCAGAAAGGCGTGCGCTGTTCGCTCGCGCACCGGCGCGTTGGTCGCGTAGAGCATAAAAAGCGTCTGTAATACCAGCTGGAAGTAAGAGGCAGTGCGGCTCACGAGCGGGAAATTATAAGGCCGAGCGGGGTGGCCATCTGCCTTGGCGTACGCCTCTTTGGCGCGCTTCGACTCTTCCTGCAGCTCCGTGCGGAGTAGGTCCAGCACCTCATCGGTGGCGCCATCCATGAGCGAAGACGGCATCTTGACGAGGCAGTGCGCGATCATGGCCTGCACCTCGCGCACCGTGCTCTCAAGCTCGTCCTGCAGCGAGGCGTAGGAGGACAAGACAGAGCTGAAGGCAGCGCGCTCAAGCATGGCTCTGGCGGCGGTGTGGCGCAGCGTCTGAATGCCCTTCGCCTGGATCTGCGCCGCGTCCTTGACGTGCTCAAGCAGCCGTCCGGCAGGAATGGCGTCCACGCCTTGCTGGTCCAGCTTACGCTGCCGCTCGAACTCGTCGCGTTGCGCGCGGCGTGCCGCGTCTTGCTGCATGAGCTGCAGACCCTGAAAGTGCATGCTCTGAATCGCATCCTCGCCGACCAGGTCGAGCCGCTCGATACTGCGCATCACCATGTCCACCAGGTTCGGCACCGACACAACGCCAAAGCTCGTGCGCAGCATAGCCTCGTTGCCGAACTCGTCGTCATCCATGTCCTCGCCCTGGAGGCCTTGCACGCCATCTCCGCCACCCAGTGCACCACCAATCCCAGAGAGCACAGCCAGGCACGGCACAACCACGCCCTCTGGCATGACATCAGCTGTCGGGTCAGCGTCTGTGCTCTCGTCTGCTGCTGCGGCTGCTGCTGCGAACGGGCTCATCAAGGGCACAAAGCCACCAAAAGCCTCTGCCGCCGCGCGCACACCACTCCACAAAGCATCCGCGACAACGAGCCGAGTTGGCTTCTCGGCGTGGTTGGCCTCCTCGACAATGTGGAGGACACTCAGCACGCGTTGCACAGCCCTCTGTGAGGCATAGCTCCGGGTCAGGTCGAACAGCTGGCCAGACCCGTCGGCGCCACCCCCACCCGCACCGTCCTCCAGCTCCCGACGCTGGCGCACCGTCAGGTAAGTCTGCAGGGCGAGCAGGAGCTGGCTGACGGCCTTGGCGAAGGTGTTCGTCAGCACGCGGCCAGGCCCGCTGGGGGACGTCGTCGCCGCCTCGTGGCACGTCCACAAAAAATCCTCGAGAACTTGGAACGCAGAGGCAAGCAGCAGCGGCGACGCAGCACTCGTCACCCCCGCGTTCAGCGAGGCGGCGCCTGCAGAGGATGCACCAGATGGGGCACCGCCGCCTCTGTGAGAGAGCTGCTGGTTGAGTGCCAGGTGGAACGGGGCGAGGAGGCCCTCCACAAGACTCGACAGGGCACCCTCCAGCGCCTCCTCTGCCGCCGTGTCCTCCTTGTTATCCTCTCCAATGAAGGCCTTCACTTCATCGTAGCACGGCGCGAGCAGCGCGAGAGAGATGTGGTGCATGTTGCGCAGCACGCACTGATAAAGGGGCTGTCTGCGCAGCGGTGCGACGCTCGTCGTCAGCCGCTTCAGCAGAGCAGACTGGAGTGAGAGCAGCTCGTTGCGGAGCACAAGACGGTTGCTCTGCTCCTCCTCGCTGACTATCCCGGAGGAGGGCACGTGTGGGTGGACCCGCGCGCTGAAGGCAAGAGGCACGCCCTGGCTAAACAACGACGCCACCAGCTCCATCACACCCGCCAGCAGCTGACTGTCGGTGATGCTCGGTGTGAAGTCGTCCAGGAACATGAGCAAGGTAGTGTACTCTTCTGTGCCAAATACAGCCTCCCCCACAGAGGTGGGCTTTGCTACTTTCGACGCCTTCGATGGCTTGCGGCCTTTTGCCTTGGGCTGAGCGGCGGCATCCGCTGGGGTGGCGGCGTGCTGAGTCACGCGCACAATAGCCTGCATAATGGCTTGCTGATAGCATCCCGGTGAGCCAGCGCCATAGGCATCCAGAAGCGTATTCAGAATGTCCTTCATCTCGTCAGCACCCTTTGTACTTTGTAGATGGTCACGGAGGCTGTCGAAGTCGACGTCGCCCAGTCGCGACGCCACGCGCGCCGATTCCAAGAAGCTCTCCATCTTTTCCTACTAAACAACAAGAAAACACACAAACGGAACCTTTGTCATCAGAATGGGCAAAGCAATTGAAATAATGGGGCAGAGAGGGCATACAAAAGAAAGAGAGAGAGCATAAGAGGGGGGTCTGGTGCATCAGGGGCACACCTCCGCAATGGGTAGCATGCACGCCTCAGCTGTCGAATGCTGTAGGAAGCACGTCGTGCGCTACGGTACATGCTCAAGATATCCGGACACCCCCAGATAACACAAATGAGACGTAACTGTTGTGAATTCGCTGAGTGAACTTTAACGCTGAGATGGAGGTCAAGCCACCTTTTCTCCCATTTTCCCATCAACAAGGACAGTTGTTGTCCGCTGTGTGAGAATGGAAAAGACGACCATAGAGAAAGGGAGGGGAGGCACAGCTTGTGATCACCGTGCATCTGTTTTCTGTTGCAAAATTAAGCTGTAGAACAGGCAAAACGGTGGAGTCGCAAAAGAAGAAATCAAATAAAAAAACAGAAGGCAAACGCATGAATTAAAACAAAAAGCGCTATCGGAACGCAACAACCAAAGTGCTCTGGGTACTATGTCCACAGCATTTATTATCGATTTACTCCGTCATGTGTTGTGTAGGTGCGGGCTCATTATCGTGCTGTCATTTTTCATTTTCATTTTCATTTTTTACTTTCACGTTGACATGTTTGGCTGCACTTTCTCTTTCTCTCCTACCCTTCACGAGAGGATGGCGTTCTCCAGGATAACGTTAAGGTCTGCCTCGACGGTGATGTTCTCCTCTGGGTAGTCAAAAAGGCTTTGCACGACACGGAACCAGTGGTCGCACTGACGCAGCCAGTCGTCGCCGTGGTAGGGCACACGCGTCTTCTCAGGGAGCTTCATGCGGTACTCCATCTCCATCTCTGCCAGGGGTGAGCGTGGTGGCGGCGGGAGGCGGTGTGTGATGTCCCACTTGCTGGCGTAATGATACCACAGCTCCGCACGGCGCCGGCGCTCCTCCACAGGCACGCTCGGGGGCGGCGGCGGGGGGAAGAAGTTGGCGTGGAAGTGCAGGAGATCACTGAGAATCTCGCTCTCGCTCTTCGCACGGTTTCCAGGAGGCATGCCGGACACAGCGGGGGCTCCGCGCTGCTGTTGTTGTTGCTGTTGCTGCTGCTGCACGCCACCGCCCATCATGTTGGGCGCCACAAAGGCACCACCAGCGCTGTTGGTACTGTACGGGTTGTGGCTGCCAGAGTGGTTGCCAGAGACGATGCTGGCGTAGCTCGGCTGCTGGAAGCGACGCGGGCCAGCGTTATTTCCACCGCCCGCATTGGCACCGGGCATGGCGTTGTAGCCTGAAGCCGGGCCGCTGCGGTAGGCCCCACCCTGGCCGCCTCCCATCAGCATACCACCCCCGTTGTTGTTGTTGTTGCCGTAGCCCATGTTGTTGTTCTGGTTGCCTTGGTAGCCGCCGCGGTACTGCCCAGGGCCGCCCGCCTCCACCTCCACGGTCCAACCGCCACCAGCTCCGCCACCCATGCCGCCGCCGCGACCACCGTGAGACTGGTTGTTGTAGCCACTGCCAGGCATCGGGCCCATCTCCTCCGGCGCGGGCTCGCTCAGGTTGGGGAAGTTACGATGGCCTGTGGAGCTGGCAGACGGCTGCTGCTCCAGGTGCGGCTGGCCCTCCTTGATGTAGCTGCGCAGTGATGTGACAGACAGCGGCAGACCGGCGGAGGCGATGATGCTGTGCGCCACACGTTCGTCATCCAGCGTGGGAGCGCGGGTCGTCACGGGAGCGATGCGTCCGGTGGAGGCTGTGAAAGCGCCCATCGGAGCCATGGAGCCCGGATTCATCGGCGCCGGTGCGTTCTCGGTGCCATCGCTGACACGAAACGTGAAGCCACCACCGCCGCCAGTGCCCGTGTTCTCCTGCGGGCTGGCCCCGTTCGGAGAGCCACGCTGCTGGTTCGGGTTCGTGGAGAAGCCCCAGTACTCGGACTCCGTACGTGGCATGGCCGGGCGTGCCGGTGGCTGCGGCTGGACGACAAACGGTGCGGCCGAGGTGGGGCTCTGGTGGAGCTGTTCACGCAGCTCCGTGAGGGCCTCGTGAGCCACGTGGGCAGGGTCAGCCCCGTCCTCCCCAGCTGCTGTGGCAGCCGGTGTGGAGGTCTCCTCCTCCGTCACCCACACCTCACCCTCGTTGACGTAGCCAGCCAGCGGGGTGCGCATGGCCTCACTCTGCGGCACCGGCGTCGAGTCCTCATCCCACACAGAGCTGCCTGGTGCGGCCCAGTCCGCCATTGTGACAATGTACGAGGGGGTGCGAACCTGGCCGGGCAGAAGACTGCTCTGGCGATCACCAAGGCCGCCGTCCTCATCAGCACGTTGAGTGCCTTGAACGGCAATGCTGGGCGGGCGCAATCCTTTGCTCATAATTCTCTCAGGTGACGTATTCTATCGGCTCCAACACGAAAAAAAAAACAAATACATAATTCAGAGGGAAGTGTTGAGGTAGGAAGAGTGTGGGAGGGATGCGGTACAAAGAGAAGGACAGATCAAGGTGCATCACTCTCACGCATGTGCGGTGAGTTACACCTGCAGTGTGTTCTGGCGAGACGGTTTCTGTGAGAGCGCCACAATCTACGAAAATGAGCGTCAAGGCAACAGATGTGAGTTTCCTTCTGGATTGACCTCGTGCCTGAGCCTCTGCACGGCAGCCCAATCATCGTCGAGACTCCTCTTCTCACTCTCTCTCTTGAGGAGGCGAGTGGTCTGCAGTCGGCCCATTCGGGGTACTTCTGTTTTCCCTTTTTTTGTGTGTTGTTTAAGCGTCAAGTAGCACACGCGGATGCATGTTATCAGTTATTCAAAAAAGTTTAATCGTAAGAGTGGGCTACACACACACAAATAAAAAAAAAATGCAGCACGTTTAGAGGGAGATTGTCAGAGACGCCACTCGAAGAGACAGCAAAAGGCATTACAGGGACATGGAGCTCATCGACGTCACACGGCCCTGACAGTTCGCACTTGTGCGGTATGACAGCGTCACCACTGCTGAGCCGTTCTTTCTCTCAACCGAAGCATCCCACGCCATCAGAATACCGTTGGAGTCCATCGTAAATACCGTGAGACCTTCGCGGCAGATTGCTTTGATGCGGCTCACGTGACGGAGCGGGTTCTTCTTGCGCGTCTCTAAAGCCAATTGCACAGGAGTAGCTAACAAGGCGGCCGCCTCAGCACGCACAGCCTCGGGAAAGACAACACTCACCTTGTGTGGCAGCGTGTCAGCCGTCTCCTGCTCATCTGCGGTGCTCGAGAGCGCCAGTGCCAGCACCTCGCCGGACTCGTTGCCAATCAGCAGCGTGTCCTCGTTGAGAAAGTGCAGTGTGTGCATCTCCTGTGCGGGCATCATCTTGGTGTATCGAAAGCCAGCATGACGCCGCATCGTCGCACTCGCGTACACCACAACAGAGAAGCGTGAGAGGACCGCGAAATAGGTGCCACGCGGTGAGAAACACACCTGCAGAGGGTCCTCACGCTGTTGGCGGAGAATGAGTGGACTGACCTTTTGACGGCGCACACCACTCTCGGAAGGGGCGGAAGAGGACGAGGCCTGAGCCTCATCCCGTGCCTTCTGCTGGCGCGCGTCTTGCAGACGTTGGGCCCGAGGCTTGGTGTAGAGAGGGTCTTCGCCGTCCTTGAGCAGACGGTGCTCAGCCGCATCGGAGTCATCGTCGTCACCGCTGTCCGTGTCGCTGCTGCCATGTGACGCCTCGTCCTCGTCTGCACTGCTCCCATCCCGGCCTTCCTTGCCTCCACCCTGACCGGCTGCCATCACGTCTTGGGGCTTTGGCCTTTCGCTCGTGTACTTCCACTTTGTCAGGAGCTTACCTTTCGACAAGTCAAGCACAGCGACAACGCGGTCCGCACCGATCGTGACAAGCAGTGTGCCGCTGCTTAGCGGGTGAACAGCCATGTCCGCCACGCCGCGTTCGTGCACGGGCAGGGTCAGCGCGAGCGACCAGTCACGCGTGCGGTACGCCAGCAGCTGTCCATCTGCACCTCCGCAAAGAAGGTACTGTGAGGCCATCGCTCCACTCGTCGGCTCAGCTCCGGCGAACAGCAAGCAGGTGATCTCACTGGGGGGCGTCAGACTACCCAGATCGGCCAGCCGCACGGCCACCGGCTCACCTGCAGCGGCCATCTTTGCCCGCAGAGCAGCTGTCATGTTCTGCTCCGCCTTATTGGTGAAGAGGAAGACAAGCTCATCAACGCCACAGGAGGCCAAGTACTTGCCAGAGACCGCCACCCGATTGAGGCTCCCCACGTGGTGCTTGATGGAAAACTTGATGAAGAATTTGTCCTTTTTCAGCACCAGGCCCGCCATCACAGAGTGGTACGTCCCTACGACAACGAGGGCATTTTGGCTAGGCTTCTCTGCCGCGGCGACGGGGGGAGAAGGTGCTTTGGGGGCAGACACCGTTTTCTTTGCCTTCTTCGCGGCTGGCAGGGCACTGTGGGAGACCTGGCTGGCCGACCGGTCACGCTTCTGACGTGTTTGGGAGCTCATGGCAGCGAACAGTGAGGGATCTCTCTTTCGGTGTTTTTGAAAAGAAAACAAATGTGCTTATGCGCGCGTTTGCGTACAGATGTAGGTGGGGGAGGGGGAAGGGAGAGAGAGGGGTAATTGACAATGGATAGGAAAAACGGGAGTTTGGGGCAGGGAAAGGGGAGGTGAGCGTGTGTTTTCTGGGAAGATTTGAAACTCAAAGCTACGTGAGCGCACCTATGCGCCAGAACGCGTCGCGTCCGCACATGCAAGCCATCCCATTCGGCAACGTGCACATGAAGCTGGGACACGAGTGTCCCGTGTCATGGCGTATTTCAGTGAGCACAGCGATGTCACGGACGCTGCCTAGACCGTTCGCTCAGGTATGTACAGCCTCATGACCTACCTATGTTTTCTTTTTGTTTTCTTTTTTCGTTTGTGGAGATGTTGCTTACACGTGTGAAGCGGTAGTGGAGAGCAGGTGTTCCTATATAAATGTGAGTTGAGTGGCTAATCGTAGAGGGTTTCCCGCCCTCTTTCTCAGGGGAAAAAAAAAACAATGTGATCGGATTTTGAAAGATAGAGTTTACCGCCTCGTGCAGCGGTTGGTGTGGCTCAAGAGAAAGAGTAGATTATCGGCTACTATTCAGACAATACAATATAAAGACGGCAAAATCAGCGGGAAAATTCACAACGTAGGGAGGGAGTCACACCCACATCCAACGCCTCCATCGGAGCGCCAATTCACACGCGGGCCGCACGTGATGTATTATCACGCCGAAACGCTAAATGGATTGAGACAATTACAAAATAAAAATACAAAAAAAAAAGTGCATACAACTTAAACAGAAAACGCCGCGCGGGCAAAAGGAGATAAAACAGAAAAAATGTTACTATGGGAGTCATGGGGAAAAGGGAGAAAGAGCTCCAGCGCCGGCCTCCCAAGGCAGGGAGCGCTGCGAAATCATGTGTTCGGCACACCTCACAGGGAAACACACAGAATCGGCTTCACCTATTTCCACTAGTACAAGTTGATGCACAACGTCTCGAGGTTAAAAAGATATCTATCATGTGGCTCGTCGGGGGGAAAAAAAAAGCTAGATCTCTGTTCACAGGTAATTCTTACAGAAGTTGGGTCACAATGAGACACGCCTCTCCCCTCGGGACGTCGCCACTTTACCTGCTGGTGGCGGTGGTATGTGCTCCATGTTAAGCGGCACAAACGCCACCGGGGACATTTCCCGATTGGAGAAACTTTGAAGAGTGAATGCAGCAGCGGTGCGACGGCTCGGCACAGTTGCGTTCAACGTGAGGCTGTCTTCCTCTGTGCGGTCAAGAACAGCTTCAAACACGCGTGCAGGGCACGAGTTGGCGATGGGCCGCATCCTTACGGGGGACCTCGTGTAAGACTCCCGTTGCTTCGCGACTGTGTGAGCCGCGACCCGTCGTCGCACAAAGGCGTGCTGCCGCTCACCACTTGGTGGGGTAACGACAGGACGCGTGACCGCGGCGCCACGCATCTCATCAGACACATGACGTGGTGTGCGCGGAGAGAGAGGCGAGCCGTACGGTGTGTGACCCTCTGCGAAGGAGTACGTCCCGTGTGATCGGGTGCTGGAGTACACAGCGCTGCCAAGCGCGCCGTCCGCATCTTCACGCTCTTCCGCTGCGTCAAGCGTGGACACATCTGCACTATGCACATCACTGATCTCGCCATCCCGTGTGCCGTCGTCACAGGGGTCGTCTTCCTCAGCAGCAACAGCAACAGCGCCTTGCTCAGACAAACGAGACGACCCAATCTGCGAGCCCATAGCCGAGGCAGAATAGGTCGCCGCGCAGCCCACTGCGCCGTGGCCGCTGCCGAAGGAATAGCGCGAGTCGCCGTGGTACGTCAGCGGTTGGGCGTCAAACGCATCCATGCCCAGGCTACCAAGACTGTAGCTCCGAGATGGCTCCAGCTCCTGAAGGGGTTGGTAGAAGCTGTTGCTCTGGTTGTTGTGGTTGCTGGCCGTGACAAAGACGCCACTCTGCCCGCTGGGGTGCTCAGACAGGGAGCCGTCCACCGTGGAGACGCTGTAGTTGGCGATCCGGTTGCGAGGCCGCAGCTCACGTGACGTGGCGACGACCATGTTCATCGCGTCAAGATGCTCGTCCTTTCGAGACAAGTGCAGCTTGCTGAGCGAGGTCCCGGTACTGCCCAGGCTGGTCCCTGTGGCGGAGCGGTGGTGATAAAACGAAGGCGTGCCGTAGCCAGCCGCAGCGGTCGCGCCGGTACCACGCAAGACTCCTGAGGAATGCGTAGAGGGGCCCATAACAGAAAAACCGGTGACCGCCCCATTGGTGAGGGAGTCTTCCATCCTGGCGGTCGTGACGCCGCCGACAAAGGGTGCCGTCGCACTGGCAGACACGGTGCTCTCCGCTGCCGCTGTTGTCGAGCTGCGCCGTCGTGTTTTGGTGATGATGGGAGATGCTGATGACAAAGAGGGCTCGCCGTATGGCGGCAACGATGTTGATCGCGGTTGTGGGGGATCGGTGAGGGAAGCAGAGCCACCAAAAAAGCTGTCCTCCTCGGTGCGGCCAGAGGACTGTCCCTGTGCGCCGCTTTGAAGAGGCCCTCGGCTGAGGGTGCGGGTGCGTGGCTGCTGTGGGTGGGCGTGCGTAGAGTGCGAAGGCGAGTACCATCGAGGTGCGGCCAAAGACAGTCCCCCCGCACCACCTCCGCTCCGCGGAGTGTTCATCAGAAAAGGGCCCTGGGCCATGCCACCATAGTTTGAAGCGAAGGCATACGTCGTCGGGGTGGCGAAAGGCGGGGGGCTGATGGCAGGTCCCGTCACGTCGTCCTGATGTAACGTGCTCTGAAGGTAAGGGGCAGGACTGCTGTGAGGGCGAGGTTCGCGCTGCATTTCCGCTGTTGAAGAAGATAGAGCTGGTGTGTTCAGAAGAGGTTGCATCGTTTGCAAGGATGAACACTGCGTGAGAGCAAGGCAAATATGGGGAGAGAAAGAGTGAACGAGAGAAAACAGAAAAAAAAAGTGATGAAGTGCAGCAAAGCTCTTTTACCCAAGCAAATCAGGGTCTCAGTATGAAACAAGAAGAACAAAGGTGGTGCAAAAAAAAAAATGTCGAAAAGAAAGTGGCGATGTGACGTGTTATTGACAAGAGCACGATTTGTCTCGAAGTGGTGAAAAGAGGGGAAAAGAGAAATAACTATGGTCAGAAGCGATATGATTTATGCGTCAGTGGATTGAAGCTCCTGTAGAATAGCGCAATAAAGCAGTGAGCTCTGCAAAAGGTACGTGAGAGAATTAAGGGGAAGCGGAGGTCAGGAAGCGAGTTCGTTGATGCCAGAGGGCAGAAGCGGAATGAGAACGAAATGAATTAATAGCTGAGACGTCAAAGCGTATGGCACTGGTGACATGATTGGCTCTTGAGCCACGAAAAGCGGCAGTGGGATTCACCGCGAAGCGACGGTGTGAGGTGCATACGTATACTTCACATTTGTCTTGTTTTGGTTCTGTTCTGGAAACGGGCGAAGCGCCACACATGGGCTGGCCTGGGCAAAGAAAGTTGGATTTCAATCGAGAAAACAGAAACATGGGGAGATAGAAAAAAAGGTTAAACGCAACAGCTCGTAGACAATAGGGTATGGATATGGGAAAAACAAGGGGAAAAATGTAGGCAGCGAAAACTAGTGCTTGACATATTTTACCACGCAGTTTTGGGCTTCTTTTTTTTTTTTGTTCTTCGGCAGTGCCACTGCCGAGTAGTCTTGAGACTTTATGTTTAAAAATTATGATGTCTTGCTGTTCTGTTCACGGAACTGCTTGGACAGTACACACAACTCACACACGCATACACACACGATCCCTCTCTCTCTCTCTGCCTCTCGCTGTTGTATGCGACTTACTTCTTGACCTTGTGGCCATCACTCTTGGAAGCGCAGTTATCGACTTCACCACAGGAACCGGCGCATTTGCTGCGGCCGTCTTCCTCGGTATCGACTTGAATGGTGGTGTGCGAGATGCCAAACCGCTGTGTCACGATGTTCGTCGCCTTCTCAAGCACATCGGCCTGGTTATTTGCGACCAGGTGCACGGAGAGTGCCATGTAATCAGGTGAGAGGGACCAGATGTGCAGGTCGTGCACGCTGACTACGCCCTCGATGCCGGAGAGAGCGCTCTCGATGGCGGCGTAATCAACACCCCTGGGGGTGCTCTCCATCAGAATGCCAAAGAGGTCACCAATGAGGGAGCGTGTCATGTTCAGGGTCACAATGGCAAACAGAATAGAGCAGAGAGGGTCGGCCAAATTGTACAGGCTGTACGGGTACGCATGCACACCGTAGGACCACTTGTTGGCGAAGTAGATGAAGACACCAGCGAGAATCACGCCAATCGACTGCACGCCGTCGCCCAGCGCATGCAGAATGGCAGCGTTGACTGCAAAGCCAAATTTGCGCTTGTGGGGGCCTGCCTCTCCGTGTCCGTGGTCGTGTCCGTGATCGTGGTCGTGATCGTGATCGTCGCTCTCACCGTGGCCGTGATCGTGACCAGCACCGCCAAAGTGGCTGTGACCATGGGAGCCGCCAAAGTACAGAATAGAAGCACACGCGATGTTGACGAAGCCACCGAGAATACCAACGATGATCATCAGTTTGGAGTCAATCTCGTGGCACTGCAGGTTGCCACTCGAGAGCGGCACGGCATTGCTCTCGTTGTGCTTGGACACCGCGTCTGCGAAGGATCGAGCAGGCACACGGCTGCACCGGTAGATATTGATGAAGCGCGAGAAGGCCTCAATGACGATCCATGCGACGAGTGCCCAGATGGAGAAGATCGAAATGACCGTGCCGATCACCTCGGCGCGATGCCAGCCGTAATTGTACTTGTCACATGCCCTTCGCCCAGCTGCGACCAAGGCCGCGATGCTGAGCCCGTACGAGCCGACGTCCGTGAGCAAGTGAATGGCATCGGTCAGCAACGCCAGGGAGTGTGCAATGACACCCGCGGCGAACTCAAGAACCATAAACGTGAAGCAGAACGTCAGGGCGATTGCAAGAATGCGCTTTTCCTTCCGTCGGCGCTCCTCAACGGTGGCGAGGGTTGTTGGGGACGACACGCCAAGCTCATCCGCGTGACCATGGCTGTGGCTGTGCCCGTGGGTGGCGTCGTACGCTGGAACGGCACCGGCGTTGAGAGGGGTCTCCTCGTGAGACATGATTCTCTCTTGAAGGTGTTGTTGCTGCTTTTTCCTACGTTTTTTCGATAAAACGAGACGAAAACAGAGAAAAAGAAAATGCGAGAATGGATACACGAGGAAGGTATCGGTCTTGCTAGGATTTGTTTCTATGCGAGTTGCAGCCAAAGTACAGTCACAAAGAGGAGAGACAGAAAAGAAAAGATGTGTGGAAGCGTTGCCAGAAGAGTAGATGAGCACCTAAGGGGAGAACGGGTCACCGCGTACTCGGGAGTGCAGCGACGGAAACCATCCAAACAGATAGTGTCGTTTTGTGCGATTCAAAGGAATGAATGCCAGTCAAAAAAAAAAAAGGGCAAATGCAGAGTGCAGAATGCAAATGTGTCAGACAGAAAATGACAGTGCTATTCTTTTTGAGGCACAAGCCTCTCATCGGGCACAGTCACAGGATTGACCAGATGAAAAAGTGGGCCAGTGCATACGTGGCTTCACCTACGTTGGCACCATTCGATGGTGTGTGTTTTTTTTTTGTTTGTTTTTCTTCTTCTTGGCGAAGCAAAAGAGACCAATAAGAAAAAAAAGGAGGGGCCCAAAAACGTACGTTAGTAAAAGGAAGTCAGCGATATAAAGGGGAGGAAGCAAGCCTCTGTGCGATGTGCATGCACTCACATGATGTACCGTCACGGTCGGTATCGATGAAAAAAAAAGAGAAAGAGAGAGAGACCTGCAAGTGATCACAACCTCGTTGAGAGAGAATTACGTTTTAGCTGGCTTCGGCGCTTTTGCGGTGCCCGTGGGGCATACTGACCTCCGTCTGGCGAAGAAGGGGCGATGCCCGCCTGTCCCCTTTCAGAGCCGCTCTTTGCTCGTATGCCACCCCCTTGCGGAGCATTCCCATCACGCTCGGCCTCGTCCTCGTCATCATCATCGTCGGGGCACAAAGGCTCCAGGAAGAGATCCTCTTTCTCCAGAAGGATCGGAAGGGGGTGCCTGGCTAGACGCAATGACAGCGGCAACAACTCCAGCGCCTCAGATGTGCCAATCTTGTTGGGCACAAAGGCTGGCACCATGAGATCAGGACCGTCACCCCCCACATCACTGGCGCTCGCTGACATGGCAGATGGCGGCTGTGCCTGGAAGGCCTGTGGGAGTGGCGGGCGATGACGTGAGGGCAGCACCAGTGTTAGATCACGTTCAGCGAGCTCCACCATGTGAAGCGGAGGCTGTTGCCGGTAATCTGCTGCTGGCCACCTATCGAGTCTAGGCGTCACCACGCCGAGAGGGGAGCCGGGGGAATCAAACGTGGGACTCGCCTTGAGGTACTGTTCAACCGTCTCGCTGACAATGGTACGGCTGGTGAGGGCGAGAAACGCATCCAAGAACTGAGACTGCCGACGGCACAAGTGGCTGTGCAGGTGCCAATCGAGCTGTGTCGCCGCAGCGGCACCAGCAGGGGCACGGTGCTCATCATCGAAGCCATTGTGAGCGGTGAACTGATCTGCCACGGCGCTACCTGAGTCGGGTGGTGCTCGGGCAAAAGGACTGCCCTGGTCAGCATTGTCAAGATCTGGCGAGCACGGACTGCACAGCATTGGGCCCGACCCATCGTCGACATTGGCAGACACGCTCGCGGGTATCAGCGGGAGGAACGTGAAGGTGGCGGAGAGCGGCGGTTCTTCCTCCTCATCGTGCCCACCCTTGACGTGAAAACACAAGAAAGGGTAAAACGGGGGGACGTCGTATAGCGGCCGGCCACGTCCATCTTTGCTTGCGTCACCTGCGGAGGCAGCACTTGTTTTCCCTGTCGATGTGGACCTTCGTGGTGCGTGTGCCGTGCTTGTGCCAGTGTCGCGGCGGGGCGTCTCGGAGTAGGTAATCGCCTCCAGCTCATCCATCGAGCAGTGAAACTTGACATCGCCAAAGGAGTCCATGAAAACCACGTGCGTCTCCAGGAGGACAATAAAGCAGTCACGGAATGACGTGCACACATCGCCGCCATCCGCAGAGCCTGCGTCCCTCTCTGTAGCGGGACCGTTGCTGCGGTACGAGGCCGACAAAGGAGACGGCTCACGAGGTCCGGAAGGCGAGGTCAGCTTTGGCCTTCCGTGGCCCCTCGGGGTTTGTGGGGCGCTCATCCCTTGTTGATTGCGCATCGACAGAGGTGGGTTAGCGGACACGATGAGCGTCACGGAGTCTGATCTGCCACCGCGGTCACTGAGGTGCCGTGCTGCAGGTGGTGAGGGGTGTGAGGAGATGGCGTGCACGGGGGCGAGGACCGCTGATGGGGTGCTGGGGCGTTGACTGTAGGCGCTGCGGATAGAGTCGCGTTGACTGTCACTACTGGAGCGCTGCAGCACCTCCCGTGCCCGTTGACGCGTGTCTCGTTGATGGGCCAAGGCGAGGTGGCCTCTATCAAAGCAGTAGAGCGCAGTGTTTGACCACGCCGACAACGCATACCACAAGAAGGGCGGAATGCGGCCGAATGGGAGGCTGTTGCGAGGATCAGTGAGGTGCTCCACGTAGGGCACCCACTCCACACGATGCACCAACGGCTGTTGCAACATCCAGCTTGTGGTGGCACCCGCAGAGCTGCTGGACAGCGATGTCGCCAACGGAGGTGCACGGCCCGTCGTCAGCCCCGGTAACGGGGTGGGCGAGTGGTGGAGAGACGTCTGAGCCGGTGTCGAGCGCTGGGAGCACCTGGCATCGGCGTGCCGCTGCTCCGCGATGAACTGCTTGTCAATGTCCACGCGGCTGCTTCGGCAGTGCGCGACGTACTCGTGGAGCAGCTGGAAAAGGTGTCTCTGGTGGCGGCAACGCAATCGCACAGTAGTCCACTCCTGTGCTGGCGGGAATGCCTCAGGACCTTCCTGTGGCGGCTTATCAGAGGAGGCGCTTAGTGACGGAGACGCGTTGTGAGCCGAGCTCGGCGCAGACGCCGCTGCCGCACGCTTTCGTAAGAACTGCAGATCACTGGAAGACGTCGTGGTGCCCGCGCGCGTAGCCAGGGAGTGCGAGCTGCGCGATGTGCTCTCTGATGCCTCGCCTTGATGACTTGGAGAGGGCGTTGAGGCGCGACGTGTGTCCTGTTGTGACGCATAATGTGGGTCCGTCGCACCAGCAAGACGCGAGCGGCCGCTCGGCTTCTCCGGCGACACTGCGGTGCCAGGAGGGGCACTGTGCCTCCGACCAGTTGCACCCGCCGCATCGTCGTCACTGCCTGAGGACTTCTCCGATCGTTTGCGGTTGGGCTTCAGCCAGCCCAGCATGCGTTGGCGCCACTTTGGTTTGCTCGTCACAGCACTCGCGCTTTTCTTCAGGCTCACCGTGGGCGTGGTGGTGGCAGAAAGTTTCCTCAGGTGAGCAGATGAGTTGGTTGTTATCGAGTTCGTGCGACGCAGCTTTTGTTTGCTCTTGGGTGAGGCAATCCGTGGCGGCGCGGTGGCACTCAGAGCTGGCGGGGACGAGCGGCTGGGAGGTCTTTTCTCGAGCTGCGCCTCAGAGTTGGAGGAAAACGAGGATGCCAACGACTCGACCTCGGTCTGGCGTGCACGGCCGCGTCGGGCTTTGGCGGCGTTAGGGGCAGCGTGCCTTTGTGGAGGCATCCGCAGCGCGCCGACCACCTCCAGCTCCAGCACTTCCCGCCAGTGGTCCACCTCGCTGCTTTTGCGCGTGTCGTCAATGGGCATGACTGTGTGCAACTGACTCGATTCGAGCGGCGTAGGTGCGTCGTGAACAATCTGTTTTCCAGCGGGTGCACGCGGTCTCACCGTAGAGGCGTAAAAAGG
>JASANS010002253.1:0-19706 GCA_030849605.1 Wallacemonas sp. 195SL | reverse complement strand
TCGAGTTCGTGCGACGCAGCTTTTGTTTGCTCTTGGGTGAGGTAATCCGTGGCGGCGCGGTGGCACTCAGAGCTGGCGGGGACGAGCGGCTGGGAGGTCTTTTCTCGAGCTGCCCCTCAGAGTTGGAGGAAAACGAGGATGCCAACGACTCGACCTCGGTCTGGCGTGCACGGCCGCGTCGGGCTTTAGCGGCGTTAGGGGCAGCGTGCCTTTGTGGAGGCAGCCGCAGCGCGCCGACCACCTCCAGCTCCAGCACTTCTCGCCAGTGGTCTACCTCGTTGCTTTTGCGCGTGTCGTCAATGGGCATGACTGTGTGCAACTGACTCGATTCAAGCGGCGTAGGTGCCTCGTGCGCAATCTGTTTTCCAGCGGGTGCACGCGGTCTCACCGTAGAGGCGTAAAAGGGGGCGGTCGTCATGGACGCATTAATGACGGAGCCATCCGGCGAGCTCTCCTCCATATCGGGCTCGTCTCCCCGCATGCCTCGGCGACTGTCTTGAAGCGGGGCGTGGAGAACAGGTGCGCTCCACTGCGGTCCCATTGGTGGTGAGTTCTCGCCAGAGCTCATCTCGTTCAGCCCAGCGTTGCGCGGTGTGCTTTGGTGCGAGGAGTACAGCAGTGCCTCGACACTGACCACCTTGAGCTGTAGTGCCGCGCGCAACTCAGACGACAGGGGGGCGGCGGCGGCGCGTGGACGGACATAGGCAACGATCATCTGTGCCACCACAGGCGAGGCCTCTGTGTGTTCCGCTGAGGTGCGCCGCGCAATCCCCTCTGCCGCAGCAGTGGCCTTCTCGGCCGTACCCTTCTTTTTGTCGGTCAACACGCTCGGACGAGACTTTGGCACCTTTGGCAACTTCCGTGAGCGTCTCGAAGGACGCATCAGGAGCAGTGCGAGGCGGCGCTCACCCCCAAACGTGCCTGCGCTCACCCAGCGACACCGGGCTGTCTCCCACGTTTGCCGTTCGTCATTGAACACTTGAATGAGTGAGCCTTGGTGATGTGGCATTGGGCCAAGGCACGCGTGATACGAATTGTGTACGCTGTGCTACCCCCACTGTGGACCCGAGAGCAGTCAGAGTACTGAATAAGAATATAGAACGAAGGTGTAAGAAAAAGAGAAACACAGTAAACAAACAAGTGAGAAGGTCGTAGCACCACCACCGAAGTAATTCAGTGATAAATGAGGTGCAAAGGACACTAGATGAGGAGATGAGATATATTAAGAGAGAGAGGTTAACGAGTGAAGGGGAAAATGTTGAGCATTTTTCTTTTTCATGCGCTATCGTGTAACAGACAGTGGAAGATAGCGACCCTGTCGGAGCAGAGACACTCACCATCTGTTTCTTTCGGCCAGGCGCTCAAAAGGTCCGAATGAAAGAAGAGTGGATGCACGGCCGCAGAACAGGTACCCTTGGAGAAGGAACCAGGCGGCTCCATTTAACCACCACGACGAGGTCAGAAGGATTCCACAGTCTAGACTAGCATTGCTTCGTGTGTTTCCTCATGGACTCAGCACCTGCTGTGCTCGGCGGAGGTGACAACCTACACTCCATCGAAAAGCTCTTTTTTTTTTTTTTAGTTTTCCCTTAGAAATTATGTTAGCTCTGATGTGCCCTGTTTAGCCCTTTCCGAAATGACGCCCAAGCAACAACGATGGCAGTCAGAATGGAAAAGGGGGGCACTTATAAAATTAGTGAGTCATGATAAACAGGTAGCAATGCGATAGTGAAATGTATATAACGAAAAGTATCGATTTCATAATTGATACGAGTTGTATTAGATATAACTTCGGTTTTTTCTTGTTGTCCGACCGTGTTGGTCAGCGCAACGGTGAGCGTCAATCGCGCTCACTCCTGATGCAGACGAGGTCGAACACACGAAACAAGAAGCCAGAAGCCAGATATAACAAAAAAAAAGGTACTTCTGCCGATGGGGCGAGCATCTTGAGCAATACAGGGCTTTTGGGGGACAGCAAAAAGGGACACCGTTCAGGTATTCGGTTTTTTTCTGTTTGCGCATTTTTGCGGTCATTTGCACACTGGCGCACCGTGCGTAGGTTGAGTGCCCCTTCCCCTCCCCCATTAGCCAGCCCGCCCCTGGTAAAGCAACGAAAAGAAGGTAGCAAAAAAAAAGGAAAAGGGAAAAAAGGGGAACAATAAAAAGAAGCATATGATGTGCACAAAGGCAGACGATGTCGTGAACACGTCACTCTCTGAGGCGGGGCTATGCCCTGCCATCGACCAAATCACAAGCCGGTGAAGAAAAGAAAAAGAGATAACGATGGAGGTCCGTGTATAAGACCTCACCTTGAACGTGTCTCCCGTGACCCGTGGGATCACTTTGTGAAGCAGTCCGCACATGGTATATGTATATGTGTGTGTGCACACCTCGTCTGTGTGCTTTTCTTCTTTTACGAAATGCTTGCGCATATTCGTTTCTACTCAACGTGGCCTCTTCGAGGTTACTGGGTATACGTTTGGGGAACCTCGCAGAGGAAATCGGCGACATCCTGCATCACCTTGTTGCGCTGCTGCACAGAGAGGTGGCTGCCCCACGCTGGCTCTGTTCGCGCGTCTTCCACATCACGCTCCTGGTAGCCGGGAAACATTTTGTGTGGGACTTCTTGGAGCTCGCAGATGTTCGATGCCTCGCAGTCGTCACTGGAGTACGAGCCACACTGAGTGCTCGCACCGCTGTTCAGAAAGGAAATGCCTTGTGAGCCCGTGGTGGCGTAGGACGTGGTGGGCTCGTTCTTGTCGGTCCCATGGCTCCGTGGTGAAACGGGAAGCACGTGGGCCAGGGTGTGCCCCTCGTGGGGCTGGAAGCATGCCTGACCGCACGGGAAATAATGAGACATGTGCGCTGAAGTCAGGTATAGCGATCTGTGAAAAGAGAAAGAAAAAGAAGGAAAGAGGGAAAAAGAAAAATGAAGAAAAGAAAATGAGGAAAAGAAAATGAGGAAAGGAGAAGGACGGAAAAGGAAAAGGAAAAATAAACACTGGATTGCGAACAAAAAAAAAAAGGTGTGGGTTCGTGTAGACATACGAACAACAAATAAAGGACAAAAAAGTAGGAGAAAGAGAAAGGAGGAATGTGTGAAGCAGCAGGGTCGGTTCGCTATGGACGGGCATTGAAGCGTGTGTGCACTGACATGCTGACATGACAAGACCCTCACGTGGTCCAGCACTTACTGAGGCAAGGAGAACTGCTAGTTATATTTGCATCACGTTGTGACATTGCCATTTGGGTCCGAACGTTCATATTTGCGATTCTTTTTGATCCTAGGGTGGTAGTAATGTATACAAAAATGAAACACGCAGAGAATTGTATGTGGAAAAAAGACGCTGAAAGGTGAAGGGGAAAAAACACGCAACTATACCGCTTTATCTGTGCGAACGCGTATAAAAAAAGTGAATCAAAACGCAATTTTTGAACAAATTGGGGCAAAGGAAAAAAGAGGGAAGAGAGTAAGAGTGGAAAACGAGACTGGGGCTGAAGACTGTCAATGTGTGCAGAAGAGACTTCAAAAATAAAACACTATTACGTCATAATTGCACAACTGTCGGCCGAGTGCATACACACATTTTTTCATATCGATGTCTTGTTGTTTGTATGTGTGTTTGTGTGTGTCTACAATGCAAAAGGAAAATCAAAACAAAGTGATGAATGTGTTGCAAATCGGAGGGAGAGCACGTAACACCCAGGGCCGCTAGTCTACATGGTGCTGCAGGGTGAATGTGTGGTGTAAATAATCTTCACATTAGATCCGTGAAATTGGACTTTGCGTTGCCCTTCACACGCAGCTGCTGAATCGCAGCCATGGCACGGTCTCTCGCAGCCACAACTTGCGCCGCACCGTCTGAATCTCCGCGTTTCACAAGCAGTTGGTGCATGGCGGTGGTGAAGTCATACAGAGCTTCCGCCGAGGTGAGACGCAGCACGGCGTCTACTGTGTCACCCTTCACAATGGGCACATTCGCGTCAGTCGTGCTGTTCTCAGAGGAAGATACTGCGTTTGAGCTGTTCTGTTGGGCAGTGCTGTCTCCCAAAAGGCGTCTTTGGACGTTGAACTTTTCTTGTGGTGAAGCCGGAAGATCGCAGCACTTGAGCCTGACGGTCAGCATGGCCTCGCGCGTATCGGCCTCTTCGTCGATGTACTTTTCCTTATACACGAGCCACGGCTGAACGCTGAGGACAGCCAGTTTGTGGTAGTAGGGCATATCTTCGCGATCCTTTTTGCTGATCCACACACACCCTGCTGCCGTGTCAACCGTGATGATTCGTTGAGACCAGTTGCTCCACTGGTACCTGCCTTGTTTCATGACGCAAAAAGGAATCAGACTCGATGTCATGGCGCCGTGTAGAATAAGAAGAAAACACAAATGAAACTGATATCTGATATAGAATCTGGTAATGAGAACAGCGACAATAAAGAAATAAAGAGAAGAAAGAGAGCAGACGCTGTTGTCAAAGGAAGAAAAAGTGGAAAGAGTCGCGTCTGTGGAACTCATAGGAGGAATGAGGGAGGCCATCTACCAGAACATCACGTCAATGCGAACAAAGACAAGAGATGAGATTCATTGATCTACTATGTGATGAGAATGCGTCCGTGTGAGCCCACGGCGTCATAGCCCACTGGACGAATCGCTTCATGTAAGCATAATGTTCTCCTCACCTCCACGATACCATCGCTCCTCGGCGTTTGTATGTGTGTGTGTGTGTATGATTTGCTGTTGTATTCCATCGATAGGTTATAAGCCAAGAAACGATTGAGACAGAATCAACAGATTCGTATGACATATGTGTTTAGGAATCATGAATTAAAGAAAAGACAAGAGAGAAGAACAGAAAAAGGGAATTGAAAAAAGGAACTTATTCTCTCGCTTTTATTCAGCATCATTGCCAGACGTAAATATTGACGATGTATACTGCATTCTACAATGAGAAAGTAAGAAATCCATAGACACCAAAACACGGCAACAATTGTCACTGGAGTTGCATATATATGTATGTAAAAAAAAAAAAGTTAAATCACGCAATAAAAAAAAAAAGAAAAACGGTACGCAGCGCAAAGAAAAGGAAAATAAAAGAAACTCGAAAGGAGAGAAAAAGATAGACGCAAGTGTCGCTCAAAATATTGCAAAAGTTAAAGTCAAAATATGCGATGAAACACGCAGACGCAAAGTTGAAAGTTCGGCTACGGCATTCTAGTATGTCGCAGCGCTTGGTGTACCCGGAATTGCAATTAAACAAATACTGAAAAGGTAATACGCACTTCTCATCCGTAGTACCATGAAACAGATGATAGAGAGCACGCATCACAGTTCGCAAAGTGAACCCCGAAAAAAAAAACTTAAAAGAGAGAGCTAGAAAAGATAGGTTGATTGTATTCTTGACTTTTCCATCCACTATGTCAGACAAGAAAAACGGAAAGAAAAAGGTGGTCATCGTGTCTACAACGTCACGAAGTCTTTTTTTTTTTTTTTTGTATGCAGAGGCGTACCATTCACTTTTTGTGATTGTTAAACCACCCTTCGTTCTATTGGCGTTTGCTCTCAAATAGTGGGCGTTCATTATTAATAGTCACCCACGAAGTGGACTGCATGTCACGGGGAGCGGGTCACGCACGTGCTCTCGTTGGCGTGTGCCTCGCGAGGAGAGCGGTCTTGGCGGGCAGGAGCAGCTGATGGGCATTGAATGCATCCGGGTTCATGTGCTGAAATGAAAGCAGCACCCGCGCGAGTTGGGTAAGAGAGGAAACACGAATCATCCACCACTCCGAGCCACCCTTGATGAACGGACAGTCCCGCAGCAGCGGAGAGCTAGGGCTTGTGAGGGGCGACGAGGGCGGGCTGCAGGGATCCATCGATTCACGGGTTTTGTCAGAGGCACTCTCGGAGATGCCCAGCCCGCGTTCCTCGGAGACGCTCATGTCGTCAGGGCGGACGTCACTGTTATCGGTGCACGCCTGCGCAGACGCAGCCGGGGGCATCGTCAAAGATGACGGCATGGTCGCGCGCGCAGGGCTGTTGCCAGTGAGGCCAGGTGACGCACGCATCCGTGACGCACGCAGGGATGGGGACCCCTCGCGGGATTCACTCACGCGCACCTTATCGGTGGCATCCGCGTCTACGGCAATGCCTCGGATGCGAATGGTTAGCATCGACTCTGGAGACTGCTGGCCTTCCACGACATAGCGTGGCTTGTAGTTGGGCCACGTCTGCACACACTGCACATAAAGTTTGTGGTGTGTGGCATTGGCTGCGTTGTTCTTCTCGCTGAGGTAGGCGAATCCGTGTTCCGTGTCGATCGTCAGCACGCGGTCAGACCACCGGCTGAACTCCTTAGCGCCTTGCTTCAAAACAGCGTGCTGTTCCATCCCTCAAAGGAGATACTTTCTTTTTCTTTTCCTTTTCAATGGTATGATGGTGCTGGAAGTCAGCGGAGGTATACCGTACAAAAAGAACAAAAGAAGCGGAGAGATGTTGCTTGTGGGGAAAACAAACTCCAAGCACGGTAGATGAAGGAGCGAGAGGTAAAGAGAGAAAAGTGCGGAGAGTGATTAAAGCGGAGGGGAGTGTCAGCTTGACGAAAGTAGAAAAAGATAGGCGCAGCGCAGGCAAGAATGGCAGAGGAGGGTGAAGGGGGAAATGCAGTGAGTTGGGGAGTTGAGACCCACAAAGGACAGGAAGAGAGAAAGACCGGTTGAAAGCATTTGCAGTGACTTTCGCAGAGCATAACTCAACGACGGGGGGGGGAGGACGAAAAAAAAAGGACAGTTTTTAATTCAAATCACAGTACACGGTCCACGCGCATCTGCGCTCGCATCACAAGCACCGTACGCCACCGGTCTACTGTGCTGATTCGTGCTGCTCCTCAGTAGTGTGTTTGACTATCCTCGCTGTGTTGGAGATATTGTGCAGCGTGTCTCGCCCGCTTTCGACACGTGCACAAACGACGGGAAAGAAAAAGAAAAACATATAAAAGGGAAAATAAAGAATGTGTGCTCAGAGCAATGAGGTTCGTGCTCTTGTAGGGGCATTGCGCGCAAGTTGCGTTGAAAGCTTCAGAGTGCAGTTGTGCGCAAAAGTGGCGTGGGAGTTTTCTACGAGCCACGGCACCCGAGCAAGACGAGGCATGTGTGTCCACGTGTTGCTGCTTTTTTTTGTTGTTTTTTATCTCTTGCGCTCGCTCGTTTGGTCATCCTGAGGCGAGATAGTGGCAGGCACAACACACACATAAATCACACCTGAGATTCAACAACGCATACGCAGGAACAATCTGGAACAAGAGTCCGTCATTGCAGAGAAAAAAAGAACAGGAGAGAAGGAAGAGAAAAGTACATGAAAACAAACGAGAGAAGGTGAACAGTAGTGCACCTATTGCGGAAAGGAACAAGAATGTGAACGGAACGCCACAACAACAGCAAGCGAAGCCAGCCACCGAACTGAAACGATTCCCGGGAATTCATTGACGAATGCTGGGAATATGAGGTTCAGTTGACATGTTCACTGTGAGGCTTGCTTTAAGAAAAAGTGTATCTACACGGAGGTGCGTGTGAGCGCATTACTCCACGTTGTCCTCGCCATCCGCGTCGAGGTTCATCGCAGCGGCCCAGCTGCAGAACTCATCGAAGGTCATCTTGCCGGAACCGTTGGTGTCGATCTGGTCAAACACGGCATCGGGGTCGGACATGGTGAGACCCCACTCCTCAATCTTGGGCACCGCAGCGCGGAACTCGTCACGGTCGATCATCATGCTGCCATCGGTGTCGATCTCGTCGAACATGACGGTCAGCTCGAAGTAATCGTAGATGAAGCAGAGCATCTTGCGGAACTCGAGGAACTCCACGAGGCCCTCATCACCCGCACCGCGGTCCTCGGTACCGAGGCCGTTAGCCTGGTTGAAGGCACGCTGCACGATGTCGTACAGGCGGGTCGTGAACTCGTCGAGGCGGAGGATGTTGACGCAGCCCTCGTACACCTCGCGGAAGGACAGAGCGCCAGTGCCGTTCTGGTCCATCTGCTGGAACAGCTCAATGCGGCGGGCCTTGTCCTCGGGTGTGCGGCTACGGGGGAGGCGCTGCTTGATATCCTCCCAGGCGGCACGGCGCTCGGCCGCGGTCTTGCCGTCGGTAATGATGAACCGGGTGCCGGGAGGGCAGTTCATGACCTCGCAGATGACCGGAATGCGGCCCTCGCTGTATGCCTTGTTGGCCAGCGTCTTGCGGGACTGGTCCGAGTAGCGCTGCTTGTAGACAGTGGGGTGCTCGGTGGGGTACATGAGGGGGTAGCGGGTGTACGTGATGTACCAGAAGCCATCCTCATCCTGGAACTCCTCGTACTTGTCAGAGACGGTGACGCTGTCGTTGTCGTCGTACTGCTCGCAGTCCAGCAGCTCACCGCGGCTGTACAGGTAGAAGGGGGAGCCAATCTCCTCCTTGATGGCGCGCATGAGGACGCCAGGGAAGCGGCTCCAGGAGATGCTGGGGTCCACCTTGAACTGCTTCTTCTCAAGATCGGGGAGAGACATGATGATGTGGTTTGTAGAAGGTGAAGAGAGAACTTCTGGTTTGTTAGGGTCTGCTTGGCGGGTGAATGTTAGTGGTTAATCACTGTATGGCAGGATAAATGTGTGTGTGACAGAGACACAGTTCACGGTAAACGCAGGACAAGATGAATAAATGAGCCGACAGAGAGAGATTGTGTGTGGGTGATGTTGATGGAAAGATTTAAAATTATTGACAGCACAACCTGACATGATTGTGTTCGCAAGCAACTAGTTTTAACGAGCCAAAGAGCGAGTGGCCCCAAGTGCTTCAACGCTTAGCACTATTCACGGCATGTCACGAAGCCTTCGAACAAACATAATTGTTGCTGCTTTGGAACGTGAGCGTCATTTCCCGCTCCGTCACAGTGGTCTCAAACACGAGACGCCCCCTCAGCGTTGTTCAACCAATGAGGAAAGACGCCCTTGTGTTTTTTTATTCATTTCTCGAGCTGGCCGTGTTGCGTCGGTTAAACACCTTTTTTTTTGTGTGTGTGTCTTTGCTCTCGTCCACGCTCACATGGGCGCTATCATTCATTGTCTACAGTCAGGGATAGGGAACAGCCCTCTTTCCGGATACGTGCGCGTGTGTGTTCCCAAAGGCAATAACAGGCAGACCACCTGCCACGGAAACTCCTCATTTGAACTGCTTCTGAGAGAGATAAAATCACTCCGTATGCAGAGCAAAACATTGAAAAGAACAGGAAATCGAGAGGGGTTGCCTTTGTGGATGCACAACCACGCAAAGAAAGAACAGATGAGAGCGGGGGAAAAAAGCTACATGAAGAAAAAAGAAGAAAAAACAGAAAACATATAATTGCAACTCAATGGTAGCTTCAAGGAAGAGAATATGAGGTGAAGAGCGCAGCGAGAAGCACCGTCGTGAAGTCATGCTGCTGAGCGGAGGCTGAGGAGTGAGTCATTCTACTCCACAGCTCTCACGAATTGAGCACACAATTACCTCTGTCCAGAAAGGACATGAATACTTTGCTAGTTTTACACGCTGTTTCTTCCTCTCAAATTCTCTCCTCTAAACGTCATTAGAGGTGTTGTTTTTGTTGTTGTTGTTTGCTTGGTTGAAACGCTGCCGTCTCCTTGTTTTGGGTTGTGGGAATTTGTCGGCACAGAGGCAAGCGGAACAGGATAAAATGGAACAAAAAAAAGAAAGAAAACACACATGCAGTGCTTAACCAAGTCGAAGCGCGATGCGACAGGACAGAATGAGCGAGCCAAATAAAGTGAGTCAACGTGGGTTCGTGAAATCTTACTCCACGTTGTCCTCGCCATCCGCATCAAGGTTCATCGCAGCGGCCCAGCTGCAGAACTCGTCGAAGGTCATCTTGCCGGAGCCGTTGGCATCGACCTGGTCGAACACGGCATCGGGGTCGGACATGGTGAGACCCCACTCCTCAATCTTGGGCACCGCAGCGCGGAACTCGTCACGGTCGATCATCATGCTGCCATCGGTGTCGATCTCGTCGAACATCACGGTCAGCTCGAAGTAATCGTAGATGAAGCAGAGCATCTTGCGGAACTCGAGGAACTCCACGAGATCCTCATCACCTGCTTCGCGGTCATCTGTGCCAAGACCCTTGGCCGCAGCGAAGGCGCGCTTCACGATGTCGTACAGGCGGGTCGTGAACTCGTCGAGGCGGAGGATGTTGACGCAGCCCTCGTACACTTCGCGGAAGGACAAGGCATCTGTGCCGTTCTGGTCCATCTCCTTGAAGAGCTCAATGCGACGCTCCTTCTCCTCGGGGGTCTTGCGGCGGGGGAGGCGCTGCTTGATCTCCTCCCAGGCGGCACGGCGCTCGGCCGCGGTCTTGGTCTCGACCTGCACGGAGCGGCTGGCGACGGGCGCGTCGTCCATGACCTCGCAGATGACCGGGACCTTGCCCTGGTTAAGCGCCACCGCGGAGGTGTTCTTGCGGCAGTTCTCAGAGAACCGCTGCTTGTATCCGCCAACGTGCTCGACCGGGTAGGTGAGCTGGCTCTGGCAGTAGGTCACGTACCAGAAGCCATCCTCATCCTTGTAGCGCTGGTAAAGATCGGCGACGGTCTCGCCGTTGTCCTCGGCATCAGCGGAGAGGAGATCACCGTTGGAGTAGAGGAAGAAGGGGGCACCGATCTCAGCCTCGATCTGCTCCTGCAGCATCGCAGGGAAGCGAGCGGCGGTGATGGTGGCGTCCACGAGGAACTTCTTCTTCTGGAGATCAGGGAGAGGCATGGTTAAGAGTGGTGTGTGATGTTATGAATCGTTAGTGGCAGTTGCGAGCTTGACGTTAAAAAGAGAAAGAAACAAAAAAAAAGCAGTGCAGAAATACGGGGAGAGAGGAGGAGTCGTGAGAGAGAATGAAAAAGCAATATGTCATTGGGAGAGGGGCAGTGCAGCAAAAGAGGCACATCTCATGGAGGAGATCAAATGGCGCTATTTTTTCTGGAGTGTAAACGATCACTGAAGCAAAACAAAATAAAGGATATCAAAGAGAAGGAGAAAAAAAAGGAGGAGAAACGCAAAATGTGCGTGGTAAACAAAAGAAGCAAAGGAAAAAAATGAATCAGCACACTCACGCAGAGTATGGGCTGTGTTGAGAGTATTCGTCCGTGATGGCTGCGTGGATGATCGGCGGCAGCGTGAGAGACTCAATAGCCTCGAGGTCAGCTGCAGTACAAGTGCAGCGCGTACATATGCCGAGGTACGCCAGGTGGTCTGAAATGCTCGTGGCCCAGACGCTCAGACTGCACTCGGTGTCCTCTGCCTTGGCGGTGTCATTGCACTGCGTGAAGTCCATGGGTGTTGTGTCATTCCAAAACCAGTGCTCCTGTGGGACGTGGACGTAGCCCCACGACATGGGCGGCACATGGGGCACGGGGTCACGGCCATGCGTCAAACGCAGCTGCCGTGCGCCGCGTAGCGTCCGTGAGGCCCAGACGGAGAAGTTGCCGTTGCCAACACGTGGCTCCCCAAAGGTGTAGAGCTCCAGCGGTGGGGGCACGGCCTCGTAGTCAGGTAAAAGGGAAAAACGGCCCCATAGCGTGGACATGTCAAGCGCTGCGAAGACAGCCAGCGCGCCGCCAAGCGAGTGGCCCGTGATGAAGCAGGTATACTTCGGGTAGAACACCTGCAGCATCGCGACATCGAGCAGGAGACCTGGTATGAAGGACTGGTAGGTGTGGTAAAAACCTCTGTGCACGCTGCAGTTACCGCGGCAGTCGAGATTGGGGTACTCCATGGGCCAAAAAGACAAATTGGAGAGCCAGTTCGTGACGCTGCGGGTGCCGCGGAAGGCCACAACAATCCTGTGCGTGGTATGATGCACACCGACCATCGCCATGGAGTCCCAGCTGTCGTTGTCGTACACACTGAACACTTCAAAGCCACGAATTGCGTCGCACGACTCACCGCAGCTCCAGTTCAGCACAAGATCTGGACTGCAGTAGGTCGCTTTGCTGGCGTATAAAGCAAACAGCGCCGTGTCTTCAGAATAGGTTTCCAGTTTGTGAGGGGAGCGGGCTACGTTCGGTGCAGGGACACGTACTCTCGCGGCGCTCCCTATGCAAAAGAGAGCCAAGACTACGCACACAGAGAGCACGAACAGTCGCATCATAGCAGGGTATAAAAAGTGAGGATGAAAATGAACAGGCTTCCGATAAAGAGAGAGTGGTTAGCCTGTGGGTCGCGAGAGCCGAATGTAGAGTCGCTGTTGAACCCTGAAGGCACTTATAGAATAACAGAGGAAACTGAGTCTGAAGGGTGCACGGTGACAAAAAAAAAAGAGATACAAAGAAGGTTCGGCGATGGCAATAAAGTTCACCTCTGCGAGCTCAATCGAAAAGAGAGAGAGAGATAAAGAACAAATGCCAAAAGGTTGCAGATGATTGAATCGCGAATAAGAAAGAAAAAAGGGGGGAGTGGATGTGACGCACTTGGAGATGCTGAAGACCAAGTAGAGGGCTTGAGAGAAAGCAGGGGGGCGCGCTGCCGTTTCAAGGAAACACGTGGTTTGAATCAAATACCGTCTTTTCGAAAGCCAAGTGTCGAACACCAGATTGCAGGCAGAACTTTGAAAAATCGCGGCGGAGTTGCCAAAGCGGTCTTAAGCAAGGAGCAGTGGCCTTTTTGTTACACCCTTTCACGTGGGAACACATTTTAAAAGGTTGTTTATAATCTCCGGGTGAGTATTGCATCATTGGCGCTATCATCGTTCAGGCAGGCATTTTTTTTTTTTTTTTGAATTCGTGAGGCTACAAACGCACTCACAACAAGAGAACAGAAGAAAGGAAAGAAAAAAAAAAGAGAGGCGGTGGTTTCTGGTCAAGTGCACATGGATTTTCATTTTCCATATCGAAAACACCATTGTGTTGACTTTGTCTACGGCATTCGGCTGTTCTGCACCTTTTTGCTGTTTTGCCGATGGTGCTCTTTGCTCACCACGCATCAACGCACCTACTGTCATGTCTGAATGTACCACGTTTTGCGGTGTCTGTTTCCATAATTTGTCGAATCTAGTGTAAAAAATCAGGAAAAACGAAAATCAAGGGTGTACGGGAGAATCTGGAAAAAAAAAGAGAAATGGAAACATAGAAAGTAGCATGGGTTATCTATTGCATTCTAAAAAAAAAAAAAACAAGGGGGCAAATATATAAAGTTTGGATAAAAAAAAACACCAGATAAGGAAAAAGGGGAAAAGAGTCATCAGGCATGTCTATCAACTTCGACCACAACACAACGGCACGCAACACAACCAGAAGAGAAGCCAAGAGAGTCGAACATTGTCTTTTTGTGTGTGTACGTGTGTCCTTCTCTCTTCCGGTTTCTCTTCCCTTTTGGGTGCTCACTCAGTAAGCCGTTGTCTCAAATGTTGTGGTCTTTAATAAGCTGGTAGAGGATGCTCTTGGTGTACCGCAGACGCTCAGCCGCCTCCTCCGACTCCGCAGCGACACGGTTGAGCGGCAGTGTGCGCCGATTGCCGCGGGGGTCCGTGTAAGTGACGACCTTCCACTCTGAGCTGAGAATGACCTCCGCCTTGTCGTGGAAGCAGACCTGCACCGTCTTGTTTGACAAGCGGAACACCCACGCCTCATCTGTGTGAAGCCACCGCTTGACGTACACAAAGTCGTCCGAGACGTGCGGGTCAGCGAGGCGCGGCGTGCTGGGAGGCACAAACGGTGAGCAGGTGACCACCTCCACCTTGTCCTTGGCACTGCGCACACGGCTGAGGTAGGACTTGAAGTACTTGATGAGCGTGATCTTCTTCTCCAGTGCGGCGGGGTGGGCGTCCATGTCAAACGCCTCGAGCTGATCCTTCGCGTAGAGGGCCGTCTCGCCACTCTCCTTGGTCATCTCCACCTTGACGCGGGCAAAGTACTCGACGCGACCCCGAATCGGCTCCCACACCATCTTCGTCGAGTCGTTGAAGTGCGCGCCGGTCTGGCCAGTGCTCATGCGGTAGCAAAGGCCGTACTTGGAGGAGAAATCTGCACACTCCGTCACCCACACATCGGGCGCGGGCAGGTCGGCCTCGCCACGGCCCTGCTGCTCCTCATCCGTCCGCACATCTCCGCAGAGGGTCTGGTGCAGGTTCTCGTGCAGCGTCGTCAGCTCGCGCTCTTCGTCGTCGTCCAGGTTAGTGGGCCGTGCGAGGGCGGTTGGTGGGCGGAGACTCGGCAGCGACTGACCGGGTGTGCCAAGAGAGCGGGGAGTGGAGAGCACGGCGGGGCTGGTGCCTCGGCGCGCCGAAGGGAAGCCTGTTGGCGGTGGCATCGGCCCCATGTCTTGGCCGGCGCGACGGCTCGTCGGGTTGAGAGGTCGCATGCACTCCTCGCCGCGCTCCCGTGGTGAGATCAGCGGCGCCTGGTGGCTGCCAGTGGGCGGTAGCAGACCCGTTGCCACCCCATTGCGGTAGTCCTTCGTCCCCACAGCACGCGGCGATGTGTTGGTGTTGACCGGTCGCAGCACCTCACGCTGCGCCGCGAGGCCACCGTCACGCGGCTGTGTCGAGGCAGGGCGGTGCGCAGGCATGTCATCGTGCGCGACGGGTGCGGAGGAGCGGCGCGGCCTGTCCTCCACGTTGAGGCCGAACGCGCTAAAGGAGGAGGGCGGGTACGTTGGTGGTGGCGGGGAGCTGAAGAACGGGTGTGTGCGAATGTCCATCAGGGTGGGCCTGTTGTTGGGGCTGCTCTGCAAGATGCGCTGCACCAGGTCCTTGGCCTGCTCGGAGAGGGTCAGCGGCAGCTCGTAGCGGCACTGGCGGATGCGGTTGTACGTGGACTCAACATCCTCCATCTGGAAGGGCGGCTGGCCGGTGAGCAAGGTGTAGAGGATCACGCCCAGTGACCAGATATCTACTTCGTAACTGTGCCCACGACTGTGCTTGTCGATGATCTCAGGGGCAATGTAGTTTGGCGTGCCGCACACGGTACGTTTCCGTTCACCATCGTACTGCAGCTCAGCCGCGAGGCCGAAGTCACCAATTTTGACGTTCATCTCACGATCGAGCATAATGTTGCCCGGTTTGAGATCACGGTGAATGACGAGCTGGTCGTGCATGTACTGCATGGCGGAGAGGCACTGGATCATGAGGTACTGCGTCTCGGGAACTGTCAGGGGACGTGCCTTGAGCATATCCATAATCGTGCCATTGTCGCACTTCTCTAGGAGGATGTAGACGTAGTGGTTGTCGCGGAAGGTGCGCACAAAGTCGACAATGTTCTTGTGCTTCATGCGCTTGTGAATGGCAATCTCACTGTGGAGCTTCTGCAGTGTCTTGGGCTTCTGTAGCGACTGACGGTTGATCGCCTTCAGAGCGTAGCTACCGGTCGCATCGGACACCTCGTAGCACTTGGCAAAACCACCGCGACCGAGAATGCGGCCCACGCGAAACCGGTTCACGACCTGTCCCGTCGACGACTCGGTTTCATAGACATAGGAGCCCACCTGGAAGGTCGGCTTCGGCAGCTCCGCACGCGAGCGGAATTCAAAGCCCCGGTCAGACCCGTTCGTAGACGGGTTAGAAGATGTGGGCAAGCCCTTGAAGGCTGCATGCGTGCGAATCATCGTGGGTGTGGGTGTCCGCGAGGAGATCTAAGATGATGCACGGTACCGTTCTTGAAGCGAAAAGAAAAAGGAAAGAAAACAGAAAAAAGAAACGAAGGTGTGAAATAGGGATCTAGGGAAGAAGAGAAAAATAGAAAGAAAATCTAACTTAACCGTGTATCGGTTCTTCACAGCAGAGGCAAATGACGGTGGTCAGTACAAGGAGAAAGATGAGAAAAGGTAGTTGGTGGTGCAGCTGCAGAGGGGAGAGTTGTGTGTGTGTGTGGTGTTCAGGAACCACACGCGTCAGAGCCGCATGATGAAGCCCGTCAAAAGAACAAGAGCAACTGGAGGGTAGCGCCATCAAAAGTGCCGCGTGAGCTCACACGCATGCCTGGAGAAACAGCCAGGTGAGTGGTGGTGGGGCACACATCACGTTGGAGAATAGCCTCCGCAAAGGTTACATGGCAGGGAAGCCGATGCAACAAGAAAGTCCATGGCATCGAGACAGGCCTCCCGCTACCTTTCTCATCCATTTGCTCTTTTTCATTGCATTCTCAGTTTTGCACCGACAGCACGGTGATGGAAGAAAAACAGGGAAAATGGAGTGTGGGAGAAAGAGAGAAAAAGGGAGAAGAGGGCAGAAGCAATATCCTTGAAGCAGAAAACGCACTCGTCCGGCGTGCGCTTGTGGGCAAGTGGGTTTGAACAGAATAAGAGAGACACAACAGATTTGTCGCCTGGTTTGAGAAGATGAGAAACTACTTTTTGCCGAGTAGAACAATGTGGCAAGGAAAAGTTGTTTTTGATGTTGTTGTTGTATTCGACGAAAAAAACAAAGGAAAAGAAAGCACGAGAGACAAAGAAGAGAAGCTAAAAGAAAGGGTGAGAAAAAAAGCGTTGCCCTGTAGTATCTCGTTTGGCACATAGCATTCCGAGTGTTTTGTTTAGTAACGATAGCCGCCCTGCTCAGGCGTGACGGGGTAGCCAATGTTGCCTCCGGATGGAGGCATCTGGCCTGGAGCGGCACCGTAAGGCGCTTGCGGTTGCGGGGGGCGTTGTGGAGGTGGTGTGCGGGCGTCAAACGCGCTGTTCGGGGCGTAGAGACCTGTCGCCCCTGGCGCACCATACGCACCGGGTGCACCGTAAACACCAGGTGCTTGAGGCGGCGGCAAGCCCGTCGCATACACACCACCGGTTGGCATCTGCTGAGGAGGCAGGTTGGGAGCCTGGTTGATCGCGTAGACACCGGCGCCGGTGCGCGGAGGGCCGTCCATCGCGTACACGCCAGCCTGAGGAGGCCGCACGGGCTGCTGCAGCGGTTGCGGCTGCATGGACTGTGCGTAGACACCACCAGCAGGCTGTGCCATCGCGTACGGTCCGGCGGAAGGTTTGGAGGGGGCTTCATCGCCGAGTGGTATAGTGGAGCCGACGGGGGGCATGGCAGCACCCTGACCAGGGAATGGGCCTTGCATGACTGAGAGTATACCGGTGCGGGGGAAGATGGGGGTAGTGAGTGGACTGGGTTGCTAAGTGGAAATCAATTGCACACGGAGGAGGCAAAAGAACAAACTGGATCACGTAGTTATAATAAAACCAACAAGATGGAGAGTAGCGGGAAAGATGAGAATGATGTTGGTATGCATTGGAACATCGGGAGAGTGGTAAAGAACGACAAACGGGGGGGCGGTTTCCTTCCCATTTGAAATAATGGTGGCAATCTCAAACTCCACTGGCGATCAGCTGAGAGTGGTCTTCCCGCCGCAGGCACAGTGCGGTTGAGCCTTCTGTTTGGTAGTCCTGACCTTACAGAGAGGGTGTATTGGCAATTCCTTTTGCGTATATTAATGTATTTGATATGCACACCTGAAAACAACAATCAAATTGGATAGCGTCGCACCGCTGACTCGAAAACAAAACAAAAAAAACTAAGCGACGGTAACGAGACTGCAAGAAAGACACATGAAAATTAAGCTGTCCGCTTCCTTGTTGGGTTTGTCTGTCTGTTCGTGGTGGTTTTTTTTTTTTTGAAGCCAATGTACCACCCGTGCAAACATCAAATGCGTCCCTTCATTGTCTCCGTGTACTCCCGGAACGGCTGAAGAATCTTCAGACCCGAGTTCTTCTTCACAGGCACATTGGGGACAAACATTTCCTCGCCATACAGCTCGTCCACACGAGTGCTTGTTTCCCTCGTTGCCTGGGCACGCGCAGAGGACTGCGACGCTTCCGCTTCCGTCTTTTGAAATCCGGCCGTGCCGGAGAAGTAGTACGGTTTGAACTCCTCCCTGAAGGTGATCTCCTGGCGGTGTGGTGGTGTGATGCCAAGCTTCTTCGCCGCGAGTTGCGCGGACTCCACGGTCGGCGGCGTCAGTTTGTAGCCTGGCTGGATTTGCCATTTGAAGGTGCGGCCTGTACGCGTCTGGAAGTTCTGCGTGTAGCTGGTCAAGGTGATGGTGGGAGGAAGTGCTTCGCAGATGGACTCATCGTTGGTAATGCTGGTGACCGTGGCAGGTCCGGCGGTGCCGTGCTCCGTGTTTTGGATCTCCTCCTGCACGAGGTCATCGAGGTCATCGAGGTCGGAATCGTAGTCCTCACCACGTTCGTCGCGGGCCTTGCCCTGTTCATTGGCTGCTTTGGCCGTCTCGGTAGGACGGCGGGAGGTGAGCTTGTCAATGACTTCGGCGAGCTGCTTCAGATCATGTGCGGCGTTGCACTTGGGCATCATCTTCGCCATCGACTCCGAAGAATCACTGCGGGGGAAGGGATCGCTGGGCATCACGAGCACATCCGCACCACCGGCCTCGGACAGAAAAGCGCAGAACGGCTTCTCAGACGCGTCACTAGTCTCCATTTTGTAATGCATCTTCTCAAGGCGATTGACTGGAATCCAGCGCGTGACCTCGCCGGCCTCGGAGAGGAACAGCACATCGCGATCGGTCACGCAGACGTAGCAGTGCCGCATGCACACACCGAGTTCGCCTGCTGGGCTGCAACCCACCATGGACGTGTGAATGCATGTGAAGACGACAGCGCCGAGAAGCGCGGCGAACGGCTTTTGCACCCACAGCGGCACGTGGGCGAAGCGAAGATCGTAGCGCGGATCAACGCACCGAGGGAAGCCGCCGTGAACGGGCACGTGCAGGCCATCGGCAATGAGGGAGTCGCGCATGGACATGAGCAAGTCGTGGCACGCACCGTAGGTCGGGGTTCTCAGAATCCAGAAGATCCCATCCTTGTCAAAGAAGGAGGCGTCTTCGGACAGCGAGACGGGCTCCTCTGTGTGCTTCTGCATGTTTGTACCCTCAATGTACGCACCGTAGCCGTGCTTTGGCTCCTTGTACACGAACGAGCGAAGATCAGGCAGCTGTGAGAGCTCCACACGGCTGGCGGCGTTGTCGGTCAAGCGGTGGTGCGTGACACCATGGACAGTGAAGTTCAGCAGCAGCTGCGCCTCGAAGTCCATGTGACGGATGTTCATGGCATGACGCGTCGTGATGTAGCGAGGCTCGATCGCGTACAGCTTCATACGATGCTTCCAGGCGTGGATGTTGCTCCCTTTATCGCTGAGGTACAACATGCGCGTCGCCGGGTCGAAGCAGGCAAAACGGCTCGTGTAGGACTCCGCATACTTGCCCTTCTTCTCCACCGGCACGACAAGGCACTGCGAAATAGGCTGAGGGGAAGTCATGTGGCGTAACGAAGAGATAAGCTGAGGAAATACAATTCACAAAAGCACAAAACAAAAATAAAAGAGGTAAGAAAGAAGGCGGAACGATAGCTCACCGTGTTGGAGAGAATAAAAAGTGGCGATATCAAGAAACAAAGAGTGGTAGCTTGTCGCTGAAAAGCAAAGAGAAAGTAACGAAGTGGATGGGAAGAGAGGAGAATGCTGAGAAGACGATTGGCGTGGAAAAGGGAAAGTAGAGAGAGGTGAAGGTCGAGCACCAGTCGGCGAAGAAAACGGCAAAGCTGGATCTCCACGGTCGAACAGAGCTGCATGATGCGGATATCATCCATCGGGGGGGCCGCAGCAATACTTTGTGTGCATGCTTCGTGTGTCCGTTCAAAAGACGTATGTATATGATGGAACTAGCCACGCTCAAGCGAACAAAAAAAA
>JASANS010002252.1:0-39409 GCA_030849605.1 Wallacemonas sp. 195SL | reverse complement strand
ACAAGATTCAAAGAACAAAAATTTAATTTCATGGTGAGCGGAACACTCGTGCATTGTGAAGGCAATGCCAGCGCTGAACCTGTCACTCAGCGCCATCATACCAACTATTGGCTCGTTATTGCAGCATGGGGCCGATATGTCTCGACAGTGCGTCAACTTGAAGCACAATACCGACAGGTAGAGCAGTTGTTTGCACCGTGGAAACATAGGGTGTGTTTCAAGCGTGGTGCACACGCATGGACATTGCCTCTTTGTGTCTTTCGCAACTTCTTTGTGTGCCTCATGCCACGCGTTTTCCTCTTGTCCTTGCTATTGCTACCATTTCTTCTCCGCCAACATGAGTGCTCCGTCTTTTGTTTTGGTTTGCTTTTCTTAGTGAGTTAACCCCATCTCTTTTTTTGTTTTCGGGGTTTTAATTTGTTTGACCTTTGCGTGCGAGAACCTGCGTGTTCTGTTCTTTATCTGGCGACTATGTTTCGTCGCTCGGTGGTCGCGGCGTCACCTCTGTGCAATATCGCACGCGGTGCGGGGCTGATTGCCTCTGCCATGCTCCCCAGCAGCCTGGCCGTTTCCCTGTTCCCATCTTCCTTTTCGACGACGTACGGCGCCTCGGCGAGTGGCGACGACAGTGACGCCTCGTCAGCCACTCCGTCTCTGCACTCCCCCTCATCACACTCCCGTGTGGCCCTGTCTTCTGCACTGCCATCTAATGTTGCCCAGCAGCTCAGCTCCACGGATTACAACAAGGAGAAGACGTCCTTGCGCTACAAGGCTGTGCCCGCCACCCGCGCCTCGCGCGCACTGGGCTTCTCCAGCTTGTTTGTTCAGCTCGGCTGGGAGAAGATGACTGGGGGCACCCCGGAAGGAAGTCTGCTCTCTCAAGGCGGCCATCAGCGCATCGTTGACACGCTCAGTCGCATGCGCGGGGCCGTGCTGAAGCTGGGTCAGATGCTGAGCATCCAGGACGCCAACACCATCCCTCCCCACGTCACCGCGCTGTTCGAGAAGGTCAGAGATCAGGCCTTCGCGATGCCGCAGTCCCAGCTGCACCGGGTCATGGCAAAAGAGCTGGCAAACCCGCACTGGCGCACGGAGCTGTTTCACAGCTTCGACGACACGCCGATCGCGGCGGCGAGTATTGGGCAGGTACAACACGCCGTGCTCAGAGCCAATGCCGAGCTGGGTATTCCAGAGGACGCGGAGGTCGCGGTGAAGGTGCAGTACCCCGGTGTTGCGCGGAGCATTGACTCGGACGTGGCCAATCTCAAGATGCTCATGTCCCTCAACATTCTGCCGCCTGGCATGTTTGTTGACAAGATCCTGCTGGAACTCCGCAATGAGCTGAACATGGAGTGCCAGTACACTGTGGAGGGTGATAAGCAGACTCGCTATGCGCGGCTAGTGGCAATGGACCCTGACCTCTGTGACGCCTTTCACGTCCCCAAAGTGTACAGCACGCTATCAACCGATCAGGTGCTCGTCTCTCAGTTTGTCCATGGCGTGCCGCTGGACAAGGTGGCTGTGCGGACCGACATTCCACAGTCCTTCCGCAACTATGTCGCTGAGAAAATGATGCGCCTGACCCTGCGCGAACTCTTCACATGGCGCTTCATGCAGACGGACCCCAACTACGCCAACTTTCTCTACGATGCTGAGACGGAAAAGATCAACTTGCTCGATTTCGGCGCTGCCCGTGACTACGATGAAGTCTTCGTGGACGACTACATTGAGGTCGTTGCAGCTGCCGCACGCGGCGATGAAAAGACGATCATTGACAAGAGCATCGCCCTTGGTTTTTTGACGGGCCGGGAAGCCAAGGAGATGCTGCACGCGCACACGCAGAGTGTCCTGCTGCTCGGTCGCTGCTTCCGCAAAGACGATGAACCGTTCGACTTCGCCAAGCACAACTTGCCCAGCCTCATTCGTGAGCACGTGCCGACCATGGTGAAGCTGCGTCTCCGGCCTCCGCCCACACCCGTTTACTCACTGCACCGTCGACTGAGCGGTACCATTCTGCTGGCGACCAAGTTTGGTGCGCAGATTGACACCGGCAACCTGTTCTGGGAGATTTATCATGAGTACCAGGCGACACGCAAGCTCGCCGCACATGGCACGGCGGCGGTTTGATGGCGCCGAGTGAGTGAGCAAGCTGCTGAAAATTACATGAAAGGTACGAAAGGGTCGACAGTAGCGCCTTGCCTGCCCTTGCCCACTCTCTATCTTTCCTGTTTGCGCTCCTATTGCGTTGTTTCTCCCTTCTGGTTAACGCCCCCCCCCCCGCTTTTCCTTAGGCGTCAGTGCGTCACTCACGTGTTATCCACATCAAAAGCGTCACCAACAACACACACACACACAAAAAAAAAAATGACAGCTGGCCGATAACGTCGCCGCCGGCCGCGGAATGGCGTGTCCCGTGTGATATTCCGTGGAGAGACAGGAGAGAATGGCGTGTACGTGCTCGCTCTTCCCCGTCATGAGAAGCGGTTTCATCGCTGTTCGTGTCGAGCTGGACGAGCGCACTCTTCCCATCCTGTAGCAGCGGACTGCTCACATGCTGGCTGTCAGACGTTCTCCTGCCCCCTCCCTTCCTTTCCTTTGAGGCTCACCGTGAGGATGCACATTGTCAAGACTTCTCCACTCATGATTGCCTACTTATCCCCCCTCTTTGTCCCTCGCTGTTTCTCCCTCTCTACCTTTCTTTTGTTTCACAACGTCCGCGTTGCTGTTGTGCGTGATGCATTCTGTCCGTTTTCACATCGACACAACTGCACACACACACACACACACACACGACGACCAAGTGTCTGCGTAGAGCTCCCTGTTGCTGGTATTTTGACTATCAACCATAGTGCCGAGTGACCCTCTGCGTCACTATTTGTGCGTTTCCACACTTTTTTCTTCTCCCCTCCGTTTCTCCCTCTCTCTCTCTGCCTTCTCGTGCCTCTCTCACCCCTTTTTCTATCGTCTCACCGTGTGCCGCTTCGGTCATCTTTTCTTTATTTCCATAGGTCTACTTGAATAGAATTCAGTCCTTTCTTTTCCAACTGGACGTTTTCTGTTTGCTCTCTGTGCTTGCAACTTGTTCTCATCGGGATACGTTGCCCTCAGCAGCTTCCCATTTTTCTCTCTGCATTGAACTCCAGGCGAAAAGTGCGTTACTTCTCTCTCTCTCTCTGTGTGTGGCTTCTCTTAATTATTACTGTAACGTCGCTGCCCTGTGCTATTGTTGCTCAACGAAGGTAGTGCTCATACCAATCAGTCTTCCACGCCCATCTGAACAAGCCCCTCATGAAGAAGGTTGTGAAGTGTCCACCCGGGCCGGTCATCTCGAAGCGGCCCGCGCCGACCACAGCCGCTGCCGCGCCGACCACAGTGAGCTCACCGCCCTCACCCTCGCAGCCCTCAGCACCAGAGAAGGCCACTGCTCCCCCCGCCGCCGCTGCTCCGGCTGCCAAGAAAGTGTCCACGGAGCCGAAGCGTTCAGCGGCTGCCAAAGCTGTTGAGCCACGCAGCGCGACGGGGTCACCAAAGGCCAAAACACCGAAAGGCTCTGCCTCACCCAATCAGTCCATCGCGTCCTCGGTCTCGACGACGACTACTGTTTCACGCAAAGCTGGGTCGCCGAGCGCGGGCTCTCCACATCCGCCAGTGAATACCAGCTCCGCGGCAAGCCCTTCCGCGAGTCCGCCGTCCCCGCTCGCAGTCTCCGGCAAACCGCCCGCACACGTGGACCCAGCGCCTGTTACTGCAACCGCGGCCGCACCCAAGAAAAAGCCGGCTGCTGCTGCTGCCGCTGCCAAACCCGTAGCTGTGGCCTCTCCAGCTGCTGCCGCTGCCAAACCCGTTGCTGTGGCGAAGCCGGCCGCACCCAAAGCAGCTCCGGCGAAAACGGGTGCTCCGAAGGCCGCGGCGCCAGCAGTGTCTTCACCCACCGGACCCCCAAAAGATGATCCCGATGTTGTGGTGAAGGCGCGCAAGTATGTGTACGACTATATCCGCTCGAAATGGATGGAGTCGGATTGCGAGGTGCGCGTGCTGCATCCGAACCGCGGTCTCAGCCAAGGCGCGATGCGGGTGTGCTTTGAGATTGACGAGTTGCTGCCCGATGGCACCTGGCGGCCCATGGTTGCGAAAATGTTCCGACGTAACATCACGCACGTGGTGGAGAAGGACTATTTCAATGAGTGCCAGGCCCAGTGTCTGTGCGAGGAGTTCGCCAACAACTTCAACGAAATGCCGTTTCGCCCCGTGCAGCCGAGTGACGCACCCAACGCGGCGCCGGTGACGCGGCCTCATGTGGAGTTTGTGCAGTGCCACATTGTCCGTGTCGCTCCCAGCGCGATGCCGGCGGCCTACAAGACCAAACGCACAGGTTTCTTCTCTTACCGAACGGAGGACACACAGGCCATGATGTTCGCGATGGAGCCAAAGTTGAGTGGCTTCTTCACAAAGTACACCAACAATTACGGCGCCGTGTACGCCACGCACGAGGTGAAGGTTTCTAAAGAGGAAGAGCTCCGCCGCAGCCGTCTACTCCGCGCGGGCGAGGCCTTCTCTCATTTTACGCTAGTCGAGAGTGGCGGGTCTATGCTGGTGTGTGACTTACAAGGTGTCGAGGACTTCCTCACGGATCCTCAGATTCACACCGAGGACGGCAAAGGCCTTGGCATGGGTAATATGGGCCAGGAGGGCATCGATAAGTGGGTAGAAAAGCACCAGTGCAATGAGTACTGCGATGGCTTTGCGCTCCAGCGGCTCGAACTTGCCAGCCTCGTTCGCGGTGGCCGCCAGGAGAGCTACTACAACGCCCTGAACGCGCGCCTGCAAAGTCAGAGCCCTGTGCGGCCGCAAGACTTGGTGCCCATGACAAAACCTCTGGAGGAAATGACCGATGATGAAAAGTTCGAGTACACCATTCGGCTCTCCCAACTTCTGGAATCATAACTCGGCACGGGCGAATAAAAAGATAATGTGGTCAATGAACAAGAAAAAATGCAGAGAGGAGAAATATGAGATACAGGCCACCGATCCTTTTTGCGGTCTTGATGGCGCGTGTGTACCATTGGTGTCGCCCACCAATCTGTCTCCATGCGCAGCCTCGTTGCACCTGTGTGTGTATCGGCACGTCCACATTGTAGAAGCGGACTTCATTTCACGACAGATTCGGTAGAATCGTAGTTCCTGTCGTGACCAAGGCTCCTATTGAGTGTTTATATTTGTATGTCTTTTTTTTTTTGGTGTGATGTTCGGTGCTCGTAAAAGTGCCCTGTTGCTTCTGCACTTTCACAAAATTGACATTCTTTACTGTTGCTAGTTTTCGTGCCTTCTTTCCTGAGATTTGCTTTGCTTTTATTTTATTTCTCTCCCTTTTTTGTTTCTTTCTTGTGTAATGCGAACGTTTCCTGTCGTTTTATATCACCTCTCTCCTTCGCTTGTGTAACGATAGCTGCCAAACTCTGGATTCAGCTTTTTTTTTTCTTCAACGGAGTGTCTCTCCTGTTGTTTACTACCCTTCTTCAGAATACCAAGCATGCATGCACTTTCCAGTCTCCAGTACTATATCAAACGGTCTGTCTCTCTGTCCTTTTATTGCTGTTACTCACCACCTTCTCTCTCGCACGCCGCCCCCATGGGTACCACGCGTTGGGAATGCCTCGATGTCTTCTTGGGGGCACCTCGCCAGAACATATCCCCTGCGCGCCTCTCAGCGTTCTCACCGGACGTCGTGCTCAGTACTTGAGCTCGTATCCCTTTTTTGTTATACAAACTCGCCGATCCTTGCAACTCTCTCTCTCTCTCTTCAACTGTCATGTGCACCTCATTTGTGTCTGGCAAGTATTCTCTCCGCCACAATCGGCACCCAGAGCTCTTACCTGTTTTGGGCCTATACCCCACTCTTGTTTTCCTCTGTGTAGCTCAACACATTTATTTCGTGTCTTCTCCACACAGATAGCGAGGCCACATAGTCCTATTGTTGTCGTTGCGTTTCTGTTTTCCCCCCCTTTTTTTTTGTCTAGCGTGTCTCTTTTATACACCACACTGTGACGTGTTCATTGTGTGTTTCGCATCACTTACGAACAAGTTCGGAGCACACACTCGATATCACAGGAGCCTCACAACTGGCTCCACACCCGCGCACACAACCAATAATCATTTATATACATTTGCGTTTCTTTCTCTTTGCTTATTATCTCTTTGTGATAGTTTTTTCTCTTGTTTTGTATTTACAGCTGACCAGCAGTTTTTGTGTGTTCGGCTCAGTTGAGTTTCATCGTTAATCCATTCAACAACAGGCCCTGAAGGAACACATTGAATTAAAAAAAAAAAAAGACCGAAAAGCAAGTAGATCGCTTCTTCGCACACGCCGCACGAACTCAGTGCGTCCATGTCGAACCGCCACCACGATGAGCCCCAGGCTATGCCACCCAAGCAGAGCTACTCGAGCCCTGCCAACGCCTCGTTCACCCGCTCTGGTCCGTCAAGTAGCCGCTTCGGCAGTGCGGCGAGTCTCGCCCCGCCATCGCCGAACATATCGGTGCCATTGAGCAATGGCGAGACGCCAGAGCCCACCCCATGCGAAGGTGCCAGCAGTGTGGGTGCCGGCAGTCTCTCGCGGCCCGCCGTGGCGCTGACGAGTGTGCGCAGCTCCCACTCGAACAGCTCACCGCAGCCGTCGCAGCAGCCCGCGCCGACGCCCTACCCCCGACCCTCGTACCCTCCAATGGCCGGCACTTTCGCCAGCCCGTCGTTGCCCATGCCCGCGCGCAGTGAAGATCGGGAGTCCTTGAACTCCTCCATCCGCATCACAGAAAGGGATGCACCGGCGGAGGTGATCACCGGTATTCGTTATCGATACATGCCGGCCATTTCCAAGTGGAACCAGGAGGAGATCGTTCTCCGCGTGCTACATCCGAATCGCGGCGTCTCGCAGGACACGCTGCACGTCTTCTTCCCTGTCCAGTTGCTGCCCGAGCGGGACCCGAATCGGTCACTCAACACGACACTCACGCCATCGTCACCCAGTCGTGGCCCCGCCGACCCCAACGCCACGACATCGTCAAGTGGTGGTGGCGCCGGTGGAGGTGCTGTCGACGACTTTGACGAGGATTCGGAGAGGTTCATACCTGCGCTGGCACGCATGTTTCGTCGCAACATCTTGAATGTCAGTGAGGATGATTACTTTGGTGAGGCCCAGTGCCAGGCCATGACCGAGGAGTTCGCTCGCATTTACCACCGTATGAAACTTCCCGACGCGCAGCCGGGCCAGCGGAGGCCGCCGTTCCCTCTCCTCACCAACCGCTTCTTGGTGCGTGTGCCGAAGATCAACATCCCGGATGAGTACATCAGCGCCAAGAAGGGCTTCTTCTCATATCGCACAGAAGATACCCAGGAGGTGCTCTTCATGGTCGAGCCCGACGTCTCCACCTGCGATGCCCTTGGCGTTCGTTTTCCCCCCATCAACGCGGCCGATGCGCGTGTGGCTGATCTCGCGGATGATGATGTGAGTGGTGAGGAGCCGTACTACCCACGCGGTGACCCGGCATGGGACAAGCGTCGGTACGTTGAGATGGCCGAAGCCTTCTCGCACATGACGTACCATCTCAGCGACCGCGCATTGCTCGTAGATGGCTTGCAGCGGACCTGTGGCTACCTCCTCGACCCTCTGGTCTACTCCAAGGACAAGAAACAGTTCGGCATGTGCAATAAAGGACTGCGTGGAATTTCCAAGTGGGTTATTGGGCACCAGTGCAATGACGTTTGCGCGCTGCTGAAGCTGCCTCCTGTGAAGCGCAGCTCAGATGACACGCCGCACTCAGCCGTGAACGCGGCGCCCTCGCTCTCGGCAGACGGCGATGCGGACAGCACTGTTCTGTCGGCGGTGAACACGTACGCATCGTACTTTAACGACTTTGCCCAATCGCTCTGCAGTGTGGTTATCCTGCCCATGCATCGCGGTCACCAGGACCGGAGCCGCTCTCCGATGGTTGCAAGCCCCCTCCCACAGTTCTCTCCCCGTCGGAACCGCCACCGGTATGGCACCCCCGTCCAAAGCCCAGGAGACGGTGCAGGGCCAACGACGACGACGACAACAACAACCATTGTCCAACAGGGCGCGGAGAAACCGCCCTTGGTGCTGCACCAAACAGTTCCGTCGTCGCCTCCGCGCCGTGGCTCTCCTCACGCTGCGGCGGGTGGCGGGCGGGCTGCAGATTCACAGTGCACACCCACCGTCACCGCGACCCCGTCCGCGCCGGTGCCTCAGCGTGGCGGCGGCGGCCCGCACCCTGCGCGTCTGCCTGTCCGCACGTCGGTCACCTCCACTGGCAGCCCGCTCGCCTCCGCCAGCGCCAGCAAGCTCAGTAGCGCCAACACCTCGATTACCACCCGCCCCCCTGTTCGCGTGGCGAGCCCGCGTGTGACCCGTAAAGGGCCGCCGGCCTACATTGCCTCCTCTGCACGCGGTGGCGGTACGGCGACGACGGCGACTACAAAGCCCATTGCAGGGACACAAACAGCTGCCACAGCCCGTCAGCCGCCAGCGACCACCTCGTCAGTCGTTATCCGGTCCGCACCCGCGGCACAGATTGGGGAGCCGCTGAAAGGCTCGTCCCCGCCGGCCTCAGCCAACCGCTCGCACAACAAGCTCCTCCGGTCGCCTCAGAAAGATCTGACAGACCGTGCACAGGCGCACCATGACAAGAGAGAGACCAGCAGCATCCCCGTGAGCACCATCCTGGAGCCCCCGACTCGTCTGGATGACTCTCTGACGATCTCTCCCGCCTCGTCGCCGAACCGCTCCAAGGTGTTGAAGCTCAACAGCGACCTCCGTGGCAGGGAGACACCGACCCTCTCGCAGACATCGCCTCGCAGCGGTGGCTGGGCGGGGGACTCGAAGCGCACGATGAGTCCTGTGAGCGGTACGAGCGGATCGGCCACGCCAGCCCGCGGCAGCCACAAGTCGCCGTCGTCACCGAAGAACAGAGCTGCGATTGGTTTGGCTGCCACCTCGCGCGAACGTCCTCTCACCACACGCACAGGCGCCCATCCCAGGCAGCTGCGCCCGACTCAAAAACAGAGCGCGGCCCCAGATCCGACCCTGCGATCGATGCAGGCGCCGCCGCCACCGAAGCTGCCCGCCAGCGCGCGCGGCGTGACCAAGACGCTCACCGTTGTCCACACGCCCACAAGCCGCGCGCTGAACTTCGAGCGGCAGCCGAGTGGACCTCCGCTGGTGAAGCAGCGGCCCTTCTCACGTCAGTGCACGACAGGCTCCCTGCCGTCGACGTCGGAGTTGGCGACCCCAGCATCGTTCCCCTCCAACCAGGATATGCAGCTCTCACCCCGCCGCGACCCCAAAGCTATTCCCACACGAGCACCTTTGGCTCGGTCATCATCCACCACAGCCGTCTCCTCTTCGCATCCGCCACTCGCGACGGGTCAGGCTATCCAGATGCCCTCGCCCTTCAAGCGTACGGTGAGCGCTGCCCCTGTGCACGGGGCCAGCGGTGCGCCTCGCCGCACCTCGCCTCCCACTCTCACGACGCGACCACTGGAAGCTTTCAAGCGCTCCGCCACGGATGTGCCCATTCGCAGTCACCTCACCGGCAGTGCAAACTTGATGGCCCAGCAGTCTCCGATCGACACGCGTCCTCCCATGCAGGCCACCAAGAAACCCCAGGCGACCGTCGAGAACAACTTGGTTACCTCCACGCCACCTCTGCTGCCCTTCTCGCCGTTGCGCGACAAACCAATCAGTCCGAGCTCCCCACCGCCGCGTCCGCAGGAGCCCACGAAGCCGGTGCGTTCCCCCATCACGGACCCTCTCGCCCAAACCACAGGCGGCCTCGACATTCAGCGCCAGTTCATCTTCCCTGCCACCAAGTACGTGTACAACATTGAGAAGCTCGAGTGGCGCCGTCACAGGACGCTGATTCGCATCTGCAACCCGGACACTGGCGTGGCGCAGGGTGCGATGCGGGTGTGCTTTGAAGTGAATGAGGTCAGCCTGCGCGGCAACGGCAACGAGGTCTCGCACGTGGCGAAGATGTTCCGTCGCACGGTGAGCAATGTCGTGGAGCAGGATTACTTCACGGAGGTGGAGATGCAGTGCTTGTGCGCGGAGTTTGCGCGGAACTACAACAACGAGCCGATAGTGGAGGAGAACGCGGCGGCCACCCCACGTGTGCAGATGCACTACGTCACTGCCGTAGTGGTCAGCTTTGATCGCAAGGACATCCCCGAAGACCTCTGGAACCAGCGGAAGGGCTTCTTCTCGTACCACACCAGTGACACGGACCGGTGCATGTTTTCGATGGAGCCGATGCTCATTGGCCACTTCACCAAGTACAACAGCAACTTTGGCGAGGCCTACCGGCACAACGAGAAGGCACTTGGTGAAAGTGCGGCCGCGGCGCGACTGCGCGTTTTTGAGGCGGCCGAGGCCCTCTCGCACTACTCCCTCGTCCGGAGCGAAGGTGGACTGCTGCTCTGTGATGTGCAAGGCGTGGGAAGCGACCTGACCGACCCGGAAATGCACACATACGATGGTGAGGGGCTGAGCATCGGCAACATGGGCAAGCGTGGTATTGATCGGTTTGCACAGCGACACCGCTGCACCGACGCATGCCGGGCAATCGGTCTCAAATCGCTCTGCATGCGGCCACCCAAGGTGACTCCGGAGGTGTTGGCCACGAATAACTATATTAAGATCATGCACAAGATGCGCACCACATTCACCAAGTGTGCGTAACGAGTGGAACTACTATACACCAAGGTCTTGCCGCGGTGTGGTGTCTGTGGTTACTTTTTTTTTTTTTCCTTTTCCTTTGGTTGGGTTTTCTTGTTTGTGTCTCCTCTGTGTATTAGGTTTAGTGCATGCAGAGATGTGAGGTGGGCTTTCGCACATTGTGCTGACCCCCGCCCCTCTTGGTCTCGTTTGCCCTTTTAACTGTCCGAGCACACTTTTTTTTTTTTTTTCATGCTTGCTTGCTTTCACGTGTGAAGTTTCTCGTTTTGTTCTTGTATCCCCATGCCCACAGCACTACATCAATACGGCGCCTTGTGTCATCTCTTCCAGTTTGTTTGTTTGCCTTGTTCGTGTTTTGTGTTTTTCCCCCTCGTTTATTTACACTTTTTGCTCCTCGTTTACTAGAGTACATCTTTTTGTTTGTTTTCTCACCAGTCTCGGTACAACAGCGATGGTATCATGTGAAAACTGTCAACAACAAAATGACGATTCACGAAGCGATCGTTGTGAATAGAAACGAGATGGATTTTTTTTTTTTTGCGAATACCTGCGCCAAATCAGACCTGCGTGTTCCACTTGCCATCTATTGTACACACACATATCTAAATCCCCAGTATTAAGAAACGGGAGGCAACTGTGAAGGGGACGCCGCAAGCCAATCTCGGTCAGCCACTCTGGCGCCGCGCATCTGCATCCCTTTCAGATTGACAGTGGAACCCCAGGGCGAATGCGAAGAACTGGACAATACTCAATGCCGGCTGAACCTTGCTCTCAAGTACCCCTGTCAGCGTGCGAAGCTGACAGCAATCACGTGACGGATCTCCACGGTCTCTTTGCGCGCTGTCGCCTGCTTTCCTGCTTGACGTCCACGTCTACGACACTGTGCGGAAGTATGTACCTCAGCTCGTAGCAACAACAGTGTCATCTGTTTTGTGTGCGTCTCTCTCTCTCTCACACACGCACAGTCTATCCCAAACGCGCACATACCTACATTACACGTCGTTCGTCTTCTTGCTTCTCTCCCATCTGTGACCCAGTCGAACGTCTGAAGTGAAACCTTACGCCCCCTTTCCAAAAGCTCTCGTAAGATTCATAGTCTTCTGCGGTTATTTCTTTTGGTGTTCGCAAAAGCTGCTTGACCTGTGTTTTTTTGTTTCTGTTGTTGACGGCACATCACCCCCTTGTGTCCATCAGCCACGACTTAGCTGTCCTCAGCGTACGTGAAAAAGACAGACTGCGTTAGTCACTCATTCGCTAGACTCTCATTCGTATTCTCTTGGTTTCTTTTTCTCTCTCTCACCCATCTCTCCTTCTTTTTCGTTCTACCGATCAGCCATGCAGAAAGACGCCCCTGCTGCTGAGGACCCGCCGGTTGTGTGCCCTGCCAAGAAGTACCTCTTTGATCTCCGCACGTACACGTGGAAGGAGATCGATACGATGATTCGCGTCGTACGTCCCAGCAAGGGACTTGGCCACGGCGGCATGCGTGTGTGCTACGAAGTGGAGGAACTTGACGAGGAAGGTGCCGGCACAGCCATGGTGGCTAAGATGTTTCGCCGTAATATCTCTGATGTGGTAGAGAAGGACTACTTTAACGAGGGTGAGGCGCAGTGCATGTGCGAGGAGTTCGCTAACAACTTCAACCGCCTGCACACGTCCGTGAAGAAGCCCAACATCTCCTTCCTGCAGTGCTACGTGGTCCGTATTCCGCCCAAGAGCATCCCTGCCGACTTTCAGCACAAACGTGCAGGCTTCTTCTCCTACAAGACTCAAGACACACGCGAGGTCATGTTCGTGATGGAGCCGAAGCTGAACGGACACTTCACAAAGTACAACAGCAACTTTGGTGAGACTTACCGCGATGATAAGAAGGCTGGTCTCACTGACTCCCAGCAGGCCAAGCGTCAAGCCACTTTCGACGCCGCGGAGGCCTTCTCTCACTTCACGCTAGTCGAGAGTGGCGGCTCCATGCTGGTGTGTGACTTACAAGGCGTCCATGACTTCCTCACGGATCCTCAGATTCACACCGAGGACGGCAAAGGCCTTGGCATGGGTAATATGGGCCAGGAGGGCATTGATAAGTGGGCGGAGAAGCACACGTGCAATCACATCTGCGAAAGTTTGGGCCTGCAGGCTCTGGAGGGGACGACTGCCTCCATTACGAATGCGTCGCGTAGCGCAAAGCACTACCTCGCACTGCGTGCTCAGCTGCAAAGCCAGAACCCCGTGCGCCCGCAAGACCTCATTCCCCTCACCAAGCCGCTCGAGCAGATGAGCGAGGACGAACGCATCGAGTACGCGATGCGTCTGTCGGAGCTGACCAACTAAAGCCCCACACAAATACAGGGAGCTACGGAGACAGAACGTGAACAAGGTTCTCCGCTGCGATGTTGCTATTGTCTTACTTCGCTCCTCTTTTCCCCCTCTGTGTGGGCCGCGGCCATTGATGTTAACCCCATTGCACGGGTGGGAGTGACACAGAGAAAACAGACTGGCGTGCCCACAAAGTCTCTGCCTTTTTTCTGTTTTGTGTGTCGGTTCTGGTTGGCTTGCGCATTGGCCATCGGGTCATTGGCAGTGCATGAGTAGATGGTTTCCCTTTTTTTTTTGTAGATGGGAGATGCATTCGCATGCTTCTGAGCCTTTGTGGTCATTCTGTGCATTTGCTTTTTTTTTTTCCTTTTTCTGAAATATAGTCTGTTTCAAAAAGGTGAATTGGGAAGTTCTGTACACAGCGGAAAAGATAGAGCACTGGTTTTCATGCTTGTTGCTCATATTCTCTTTTGCCGTGTACTTCCCACTCTCCCTATTTTGTGTGTTCTTTCTCTATGCTTGCACGCAACGTGCCTGATGTTCCTTGTTTTCTATTTTCCCACCTTTTTTTTTTATGTGGTCCTCTTTAAAGTTTTTCTTCTGCCTGTCGTCGTATGCGTAGCTCACGACAGACCCTACGTTCATGAACATGTTTTTTATTCTATTTTGTCGCTTCCTCACATCACGTAGGTAGGCTTGCCGATAGGATCCACAAGTGAAAAAAAAAAGCCGTGACGAAACAACCCAAACAAGACAAGTTAAAAAGTAAAGAAGATCTCTATCAGTGCGTTACGCTCTGTCTCACCTATCTCTTTCTCGCGTTGTCGCTGATCATGCTACATGCCGTGTGTAAGGGGTGATCTTAGATCTGCGTACATTTAGTTTTCTTACCGCCCTTGTTTGCGCTTCACATTTCTGACTCCCGACAGTGCGTTGGAATCTACGGTAGCTGCCTCTTGAGGTGGAACTACATGTGCAGCAGCCCCTACAGGCCCACTTGCTGGGTCTCCCGGCCTTGACGTGTCAACCACTCTCCACAAGGTGCATTTTGATTGTCGATCAGCCTGCGCGCCGTGGCTTCCTAGCTGTTTGATTCTTGATGGTCTGTTCCTCGCACTACGCTCCCCCCCCCCCGCGTCTCCTCCCTCCAATTGTGTTCGTCATATTCCACATGAATTTGCTCTCTCCTCGCTTGCTACAGAACTTCTATACACTAGATTCGTGCTGAACTTTTTCAGCACACAACATTGGCGGTGATATCTTGACGATCGCTTTGAGCGTTTTCCCCTTTGTCGTGTGTTGCTACTTCATCCCACACGGACGTACACATTGATTCACGCACAGTCAAAATGCACAACGGCTCCGGTGACCGCGAGCAAACGCTTCAGCTCGTTCGCAGCATGATGGCCCAGATGGATGACACATTCCAGCGCCAGGAAAATATGCTGAAGCTTTCTTACGCAGATCTTAGCAGCCGCCTCGAGCAGCTGCGGAGCAAGGTGTTGTACCAGTGTGATGACCGTGGCGGCATGGGCAGTGCCCTTGCGGGGTCCCTCCACAGCCCGCACAACACGGTCTCCAATGGACTGCACAACGCCTCCCCGTTCTCCGTCACGGCACCTGGTGAGATGCACAGCTCGACCCCGATCCGATCCACCTTTCCTGCGACCACCACCACGACAGGCCACTCGCTGCTCAACGATCGTCTGGGCTTTGGCAGCGCACCAGGTCTGTTCAGCACTGGCCAGGGGGCAAAGGTGGGTGCTGCGAACACGTCCACGCCCATGCGTGAGCCTGGGCATGGCATGAACTTCGCCGCCGCCCCCGGCTCTGGTGTACCCGAGCGCAACGACTGGAGCTCGCTCTCCATGCTGCAGCACGACTCGGCAGCGCCTGGTCCGCTGCCCGCCTTCACCAACCCTGATCACTCCATAATGGGCTCGCCACAAGCCAGTGGCAAGCTCACGCTGGATGACCTGCTCGCACGCTTCGCTGGCGGCCCTTTGCCCTCCACCCACAGTGACGCCTACACCAACCCGTTCGCCACCCACGACGGGGAGACGAGCCCTGTCGTCAACTTTGATTCGATCTATGAGGAGATCGTCGGCGCAGGCCGCGAAGACAGCTACCCAGGTATGCGTGGCGCGTCGTCGGGTGGGGATGCTGCGGGAAGCTACCCATCAGGCGCGCCTCACACACCCAGCAAATCGACAGACCCCACCCACGGTGGTGCTGCGGGGGCGGAGAAGAACACGATCCCGATTGATATGCTCCGCTCCTTGCACGATCAGCACCTGACGACGAGCGTGCGGGCCGTCTACGAAAACGGCCGCCCCAAGGTTGTGCCCATCCCAGACGCCCAGCCAGAAGACCCTGCGACGCTCGGTATCGACTCGTCAATGGCGTGCCGCGTCCTGGTCGAGTTCAAGCGCAAGCGCGTGCTGCAGTACGACTCGGACAGCTACGTGGCGCCAGGCCGGTATGTTGTCGTGGGCGGCGACCGCGGCGAGGACCTCGGTCTTGTGATCTACACCTGGTGCGAAACCACCAGCGACGACAAGGATGGCGAGACTGAGCGGACGAGCGTGGTCGGGGTGGGCCTCAGCGGTAGCCTGCTCACACGCAGCATGGGCGTGGGCAACGGCACTGTTCTGCGCTCTGCTACGGAGACAGAGGTGGACCAGCTGTACGGCTCCCAGGCTGAGCTCGAGCGTCGCGCCGTCGATGTGTGCGCTCAGCGCGTTTTGGACCACGGTCTGCCGATGGTCATTGCCGACGCCGAGTATCAGTTCGATAAGAAAAAGCTGACGTTCTTCTACGAAGCGCAGCAACGCATGGACTTCCGTGAACTTGTGCGTGACCTGTACAAGACCTTCCGCGCGCGCATTTGGATGGAGCTTGTTGATAAATAAACTGCTTGCGTGTGCGTGTGAGATAAGGAGAGAGGGTTCATGGAGGAGTGTGTGGGCGGGAGGTGCACAGCAAGTCGTAGTGTCGTCCACGCCTCTGCGTCACGTGTGACATTCGGTGATCGGCTCGCGCCGTGGCTCTTTTTCCATAGCGCGTTCACACTGTTAAGAGAGAGAGAGAGAGAGAGAGAGATGGCAGCAGTGCTAGAAAAAACAACTCTAATCACGCAATCCCTGTCTGTTGCTCACTCTCTCTTTCACCCAAGACGCACCCCCCCCCCTCGCCTCCTCGTGTACTTTGCTGTTGTGCGTATATCGGTGTTTTTGTGGGGCTAATAACACATATTAGACTTGCCCCACCTGTTATTCACCATTTACCACCTCGTACACCTAGACAAGAGCGCGCGCGGCACTGCGCCGCAAGACGATACTGACAGCAACGACGCGCTCATCCAAGATCTTCAAACAAAAAAAAAACGGTTTCGCCCCGTCTCTTCATCTAATCCGTAAACTGAATAAAAGAGAAAAATAAAGAACACAACCTCACTTGATCCTCTAATTCTGGCTGTCAGGAGCTCACGTTTCCTTTTACACATTAGCCTCGGGCGCAGAGTCTCCATGTGTGCATGACAGCAATCTGTTCTATCGCTCACCGTTTTGTTTTGTTTTTTCCCTTTCGTGTTTTCTTTTGTTTTGCCAGATTATTTTTCTTTTCGCTCCTCTTTTTATGTTTCTTTGGCGTGTAGAAGTGGGTCTTCAACACTATCATCTGAATAAACAAAATCAATAGCAGCACAAGTCTGATTCTCGAATGCACCGTCGGGAAAGTGTACCGCTGAGAGGTGCCTCACAAAATGCGCCTCGTACTTTCGCCGGGCTATTCAGGGCGGCCAAGAGCAACGAAGAGGTTGATGCAATGCTGGACTGCGTTTGCCCGCCCCCCGACCCACTTTCTTGTTTGCATGCGCTCAACGGGTGAATAGGAGCCTTGTACGGTCTTTCACCCGTAGTTGCAGTTGTGATTTGTGAGGCACTCGATAGGCGCTGTCCCATCCACAGTGCGCGCAGTCACCACGGCGATCGTTGGTACGCTCTCTCGTATTTCACGCCAGAAAAAAACATACTCCCTGACATGCGCTTCTGCGGTCGTTGTGTTCCTGCTCCACTACTCTCACCTTCTCTCGACAACTCTTTTTTCTTCATTCATCCTGTCCTTTTCTTGATCGTGTCCCCTCACTCAAGCACCACACGCAAGCAAAGTCTTGACTGTGTCCATATACGAATCACTCTCGTGGCGCGTGTCTGTCTCTCTCTCTCCCGTTTTCATTGGCTCCAAGACGTGTGTGTAACGTGGTTCATCAACTCGTGCTTTGCCTTTGTCGTCGTGCTCCCATCTTGTTTTACGCACTTCTCTCTGTCTCTCTCTCTCTCCCGGGCACGGCCATGTCTGTTCCACTGAAGTCGCCGAGCGCTGCCGCGCTGGAGAACTTAACACCGACCTCTCAAACGTCCACACCGACGGGGCACAGGTCAGCCGCAGTCCGCGGCCCCGACGGCCGTTCCACACGACCACCTTCGTGCCATTATGGCACCTGGGGCGCGGAGACTGCCATCCATCACGCCTCATTCTCCACCACAAGTGGCTTGACCGCCCTTCCCGCGCTAGGCCTCGGTGAGAACGTCGCGCCAGCGTGGCGGGTGCGTTCGTCTCAACCCACATTGATTCCCACGAACGAGTGCAAGGCTACTGCGAGCAGCACGGAGGCCTGTGCATCCGCGGCTTTTCTGCCGCAGGACGGACACGGCGCGTCGTTCAGCTACGCACACACCTCGACTGGGTCCCACAAGCAGCTTGACGATCGGCTGGCGGCTATCAAAGCCTCCTTCGACGCTCTACAGAGCTCTCTCAGCGAGGCCCACGCCGTGCTCGAGAGCCAGTCAGAGGCACTACGACAGACGACGGCGTTGTTCCCGCCAGTGGAGATGATGTGGTTCAGTCAAACCTGCGTGACGCTACTGAGGCAGTGTGCCGTCGTGGAGCAGCTGGTGGTGCGTGGCGTCATTTCAGAAGCCACGCGTCGTTATGAACTGCAGACGGGGCTGGCAGATACCATGGGAGGACCGCTGAATGGCAGCGCGACTGACAGCAATCCCGCGAGTGCTGTGCACACCTTTCACTTGCCCAAGCCGATGCGCCACGGTAGCCCTGAGCGTGGAACTTGGGTGAGCGGTGAGGCCAGTGTTCCCGCTTCCACGCGTCTTCCCGAAAAGCTCGTGGAGGCAGAAGATGGCCTGCTATGCAACACGCACACCGTCATGGACTTCGCACCAACCGCAGAAGACCACCCACACGACCCAGCCGCAACGTCCGCGGCAGCCGAGAGCCCTTCCCCGATCGGCTTAGAGCCTGCGCGACCCGGTAACAGCATGTCCTTCATCTCCTCCCTCTCCGCGATTCGGCGATTCGTGGACTTGGAGCTGTTTCTGTTGCAACAGATGTCGCCTCTCGTCTCAGGGTCAGTTCCCGCCGCAGAGGGTGGCCGCTCCGCCTCGGCGTTCTCGTCCCCCTCGGCCTCCACGACGAACACAACCCACGCAAGCCGCAGCGAGCTGCCGGAGGACATGCTGCTTTCTGCCTCGCACTCTCCCAACGCGCGACGACCTGTGGCCACGTGCTTTTCCGTGCCTGGAACCGGTGGTAGTGTGTCCCTCCCTGGCAGCCCGCTGTCCTCGTTTTCGTCTGCCGCACGGTCTTCCTGGCACGAACTTCTCCGCACTCTGAGCACGGTGTGGCAAGAGGCAAAAGTGGCCTTTCCGATCGATGCGCACTACTTCGATGCACTGGACTTCCTGCGCACGTGGGGTCCAGAGTGGTATGCGTTCGAGCTGAGACAGATTGCGGTGCCAGCGGCGACGACGACACAAGGCACTGAGGTGTTGTGCATTGGACAAGGTAACGCCAACGACACAAGAGCGACGAAAGAGCTCTACCGACGCTTGGTAGCGCGCGATGACGACACCACGTGTTTTGGTGGGGTCTTCGCCAAGGTACTGCGCGTGATGGAGGTGAGCGGGTACGGGTGCAATACGGCAGTGGCGCTTAGTACGCTCATACGACCCTGATGAACAGATTGCACACTGTTCGCGAAGGCTGCCTGTCTCTTTAAAGATGTTGTTGGCTTTTTTTGTTGGTTTGTGTTGGTGTCTTCTTTATTCCTTTTTACTTGTCGCGTTTCTACGGTGTCTTTGCGTTCTCACAAAACGTCACAGACGGGAGAGTGATGCAGCTGGAAAAGGGGCTGGGGGGTATTTCATCCTTTCCTCCTTGTGTGGATGAATGCCTCCTTCTGCCGTACGCTGCCTCTCTTTACCTTCAGCAGTTCCTCATTTTTCTTTTTGCCCAAAGAAGAAAGACCACTCTTTCTCACCCCCCCCCCTCCCAGTCCTAGACCCACCTTGGTGTCATCAGGCACGCTCACTAATTGGAGCGATACGGCCCTTCACACTCCCTTTCACACGCCCACAGCGGCGTGGAAGCCAAACCTTGCCGCCACAGCTCATGCACCAGTGATCGTATAGCATGTGTGTGTGTGTGTGTGTGACTCAGCAGAAGTCAATGTAACAAATAAAATAAAAAAAGTAATTGAACAACCTACGCTATTGAAAAGGTGTCTTGAACACCAAACTGACGGAAGCGCTCTGCGCTGGTGGTCGAGAAACACCTTCCGCGCTGCGTTTTTCTCCATGTGTGAACTTGATTTTTTTCTCTCTCTTTCTCTTTTATTATTATTTCTCCCCTATTCCTGTCACCGCTGCCGCCATTGGCTCCTGCCTCTTCTGGCGTGTCGCGCATGTATTTCTTTGCCTTCTGTGTGGTGAGTATTTCTCGTTTTTTTTCTCGTTGTTGCGGCTATATTTCGCAGCAGCGCTTTAATTGCGTCCTTTTTTTTTTTTTGTGCTGTTGGTTCTCGTGCTGGATTGATGCGTTGGGGCTCCACGCCTCTTTATATATATATATATATATAGAAACAGAAACAGCTGCATGCGCTGCTCCCAATATATGTGTTCCGCAAGGTTGGAGCAGGTACGCCACGAAAGAGATGAAGCACTCGATTGCGGTCGTCACATTTCTTTCCCCTTCCCCCTTTTCCCACTCACTTTGACATGATCACAGTGTGCTGCAATCGTCTTATCTCATTTTCTTCCCTTTGTCCTCTCAAAATTGACGGTTTTCGCAGCTCACCTCATTCTCATTCTCCCCCCACTTCCTCTTTTTTCCTGTTCTGGCCCCTGCGTGTCTGTTTCTCGTTGTTTATTGCGGCACCTATTCTGTGCAGCACTACTCACCATTAACTAATTCCCGCCTTTTGCCTCCGAGCAACACGCTATCACTAAAAAGGAACTCTCTGTGACTTCAAGTTACTTTGTTTACTTTTTTTCCTATCGTTTTTTCTTGTTAACAGTTTCGGACAGCCGTCTCTTCCTTTTCTTTTTGTGTTTTTTCTCTGTTCTTGTGCTCTTAAGTATCCCTAACTAAATAAATCGCTCTATTCAGCAACCACAACACGAATTGAAAGGCTGACGTCACAATGAGTAAAAGTGAGTCGCAGCGCCGCGCTCTCGCGGAGGGCTTCATCAACATGTCCAACATGGACCGCATCGAGGATGACGAAGGTGGTAATCCGGTCTTCACAGAAAATACGGGCAAGCAGGATAAACTGCTGCACGACTACGTGGAAATGGATGATATGGACGCTGGTGATTACGGTGACGGCGGAGATGTGTCCGAGATAAAGGAGAACACAAACATCTTCAAATGTGCCTTTCACATTTTCAAGGCGAACGTGGGCACGGGTGTGTTCATGCTGCCGACGTTTTACCCGGATGCGGGCTATGTTCTGGCCCCTATTCTGGCCGTCATGATTGGCGTCATTGTGATTGATTGCACGCACATGCTTCTCAACACAAAGCTCATCATTGACCGTCGCGACATCACTACCTATTCTGCCATCTGCCACTTCGTGCTGGGCCCTGTTATGGAGTGGATCCTCTTCGTCGCTCTCATTCTCACGCAGTTTGGCTTCTGCCTCATGTACTCGCAGCTGTTGAGCACGACGCTCAATGAGTTCGTCACGTTCAAGGGATCCAACTATCTGTGGGTGTCCATGATGTTCGTCATCTGCTTCCCCATCACACTCTTCTCGGATAACCTGTCCCTGCTGTCCATCGCCACCATGATCGCCACAGTCGGTGTCTTTTACGCGCTGATCTGCTGCTTCATTGAAAGCTGCATGGAGCTGCATAACAGGGGCGGTGTCAACCCGGAGTGCAATGCCGCCGGACGGGATTTGCCGATTGGCTGGTTCAACTACCTCGCCAACAGCATGATGGTGTTGGAGGGTATTGCCATCATTCTCCCTGTTCACGCCTCGTGCACGCAGAAGCGCCTTCTGCCCAAGACAATCAGCATCGTGCTGCTCGTTGTCGTGGTGTGGTATCTTCTCTTCGGTCTCACGGGCTACCTCGCATTTGGTAAGATTAAGAACTCTCTTGTGAATGCGATGCAGATGAACGCGTGGGGTAAGAGTATTCGTATCTTGTTCGTATTCAACATTATCTTCACCTACCCCGTGCAGTTCATGTCCGCACAGCAACTAATCGACCAGATCGCACACTGCCGTCCACGTAGCTGGAAGGGTATCCTTATTCGGTTGTTCATCAACCTCGTCATTTGGGCTCTTGCCATGGCACTCCCCAATGACACCGTTGACATTGTCGTCGCCTTTATTGGTGCCCTGCCCTCCACGTGCATGGTGATTATTATCCCCACCATGCTGACCATGCAGGTCCACTACGCTATTGCCCACCCGCATGAGGACCGCATGTCTCCGCACTACTGGAAAATGCTCATCACTGGTGCTGGCAAAATGTTCACCTGGCTGCGTATTCGCTCCTTCATTTACTTCATTATTGCTCTTTTGATCATGGTCATCGGCACTTACAGCATCGTCACGACCCAGATCATCAACAGAGACTAATCTTGTGACGTGAGTGTGTTGGAGCGCATTGCGAGGCCCCTTCGTATCGATGAAAAAAAAAAAGAAATCTGCAAACCAAAAACGAAAAAGATTAGAATTATCGCACGTCTCAGTGAAGCGGATTTAGTGGTGACAAGCGCGATGACATTCCACGGTACGCGCACCTTGCGGGAAAGAAAAACAACAATACACGGACTGTACTTGTGTACCGAAAAGTGTTTCCTGGTCATCATCCTCGCTGGTCTCATGGTTTGTCTTGTTCCGATCTCTCTCTCTCTCTCCGCGCCGCGACTCTTGCGAGCCGCTATACACATAGTGAAGCATATCGCTCCTTTATTTTTCTTTCCTTCACCCTCTTTTTTAGAGGGTGTGGTGGCTTGTTGCAGTTAGCTCGGGTTTAGCATTTTTTTTTTTTTTACAACTACCTGTCTATGTTTTGGTCCCCCTGATTTTTTTGTCTTTTAGTTTGTTTTGATTGTTTGTTTGTTCCTTCCTGTTCTGTCTTGGTTATACGCCTCGAGCTCTCGTGCTAGTTTAATGTTTTTTTTTGTCGTCGTCGCAACTCGTTGGTGTCTATTTATGTGTGTGTGTGCGGAAAGTGCCTTTGTGGATTATGCCGACAGTGCTCACAAGCACGAGGTACAGCGAATGGATGGACAGTCGTGTGCAAACACGCAATCCCACATGCATTCATGGCAAACGACATTTGTTTCAGAACACCTCCGCCCGCCCACGCATTTACTCTATACACGGTTGCTCACCCCCCTTTTTTTTGTGCAGCGCCTTGATGATCAGAAACAGTTTTTTTCCGAGAATAAGGGGCGATCGTAGCTACCCGGTACGCAAAAACACCAACGGAAGGTCAAAGGTGAAACACACACGCACATGATGAATTCGATGCGTGAGAAGTGTGGGAGTCTCCAATGGGCGGAGCTGAGAAAGGATAATCTGAAGCCCAGCACGCCACTGCGCCTGCCTATTCGTTTCTTCCTCTGTCATCTTTCTGTTTCACACGTTGCTGCATTGATGAATGTTGTACGCGATAGACTCACACTTTTCTGTTTAGCCGATTCTCTCGGTCTTTCTGGATGTGGACTTTGCTCTTTCTGTTAACCTTGCAAATCGCGTTTGTCTTTGTTTGGCGTTCTTTTTTTGTTTTCTCTCTTTTGCTGCCTTCCCCCCCCCCCCCCAAACACACACACACACTTTTGTTTTTGATTTCGTTGCCACTTATTATGGTGATGCCTTCGCCGAATTCGCTTTTTTTTCCTTTTGTTCTTTTCCCCGCCTCCTCATACTGCTCCTGTGACGGCCGGAGTGCGGGAGGTGACGCAAGGCTCCTGAACCTGGAGATCTTCCGCACTAAGAATCTTGACACACCACCGCGGTGCAGACATCTGCCGCTGAGTGGTGACATGGCTACAGCAGCAATACTTTCGTAGCCAATGAGGGAACCGACCCTCTCTTTTTTTTTTTTGTGCCGTTGGCGATACCTGTGGTTTTGATGGGCCTCGCTTTTGGTTTCTTTATCCCCCCTTCCATATATATATATATATCCCACCAAAAAATGAAAATCTATGCGGACCATTACTATGCGCCGCACCTCCTCTGTTTTTTGTTTTGTTTTGCTTTGTGTCTCTTTTGCGTGACGCCTTGCTCCTTCAGCAGAGGGAGAAGCGGCAAATGCGGTCACAGACGCCAAAAAGAGAAAATAAGTGACACGATCAAAAGCATAGACGATGAACAACAAAAATTGTTTACCGTTGCAAGCGGTCTTCACACACCCGCGGCGCCACCGCCCACACGCACAAAAAAAAATATGACATGTACTGATCACACTAGATTTGGTTTCTCCTACCTGTGATTGTTGAGTGCTCGTAGCCGTGGCGTTTTGACAGCCTGATTCAGGTTCGCTTTTGCTGTCAGCAGCAGTAAACGTGCAACGGGGACGCGCCGGCGCCTCTCTCTTTCCGCTCTCTTCTTTGTATCGCTGTCAAAACTGCTCATATTTTCGTCGTCCTCCTCTGACCTTCTTCTGCACTGCCTGATATTTGTTCCAATTAACGTTTCTGTTGTGCATGTGTTTGGATCGCAAATATCCGATTTGACAGCTGTTGTCACGCTGACTGTGTAGTGTCTGGAAGGCTGACATTTGACTTGGAAACGCGCGCTTTCTGTCACACCGCTTGGCGTTCTTCTTCCTTCGCCCCCTCCCTTCTTCTTTCTTGTTATTGCTGTTGTTGTTTCGTTGCCATTGCGCACTAGGTCTCCTCTGTGCAACTCGCGGATTCACCATAAACTGTCATGGCGGATGCAACTGGTGCGAAGCGTGCCTGGGTGGACGAGGCTGACAGCGCCGAGGCCCAGCTACCGGCGTTTCTCAAGGGCAGCCACGTCACGCCGCAGTGGGCCACCACCGACGAGGCGCGTATGCAGGCGGCTGATGCGGCCCAGGCAGATGATCAAGATGGGCATGATCTCCCAGACGCCCTGCGTGCCCCGGTCAAGCGGTTTCGCAGCGAGGATCTGGATACGCTGCTGTCGCGCACGGACGCGCTGCTTTCGTCGAAGCACGATCACCAGCGTGGCGCGGCGCCCCGTGTGCTCTCAGTTCTGGCGTTGCCACGCGACACGGCCCACACCGTTCACTGGCACAAGAGCGGGCAGCTCGCTATTGTCGGTGGAAACCACCACGTCTACACGTTTCACGCCGCTGGCAGCTACGTAGAACAGCTCGCCAAGGTGGACATCAACGGGAAGCTGGAGAAGACGGCCCTGTGCGCGAGCGGTGAGCACGTCGTTGTGGTCAATCACGAGACCTACATCCCGCAGCTCCTCCACCTCTCCACAGAGAAGCTTGTACCCTTGACGTTCCTCGACACCCGCGACACGGCCGTCTTCCGGAACGGTCGCCGTGATGCTCAAAAAAGCGATTTCTTCATTAGTGCTGTGTCCGCGTCCGCATTCCAGCCGCGCATGGTGGCTGTCGCGAGCGGCTCCCAAGTCCGCATCGGCTCCATCGAGACCGGCTGTTTAGCCACGCAGATCGCAACGGACCAGCCAGTGGCGGATGTGGCCTTCACGGGGGTGCACGAAGTGACGGTGGCGGCCGGGAATCGACTGATGGTGTATGATGTCCGCAAGTCTGCGCGACGCCTGCGCACGCTGGAGGATACCGGCGCTCTTCAGATTAGCTGCTTCGCCACGACGAGCGTCAACGCCAGCCCGATGACGGCGGTGGCCTCCACGACCGGTGTGGTCAATCTCTTCACCGCCAGCGACGCGAAAACGCCCCTAAAGATATTCAAGAACCTGTCCACGCCGATTCAGGCCGTCGCGTTTGGGCGGAACAGTGCTCAAGAGGTCGTCGTGGCGTTCTCTTCCAAGGGCCAGAAGGCCGGCTTCCGTCTCGCAAAGGGACCTGACTTCGCCGTGGTGCCATCGTTCCCCGCTGTCTCGACGCGCCATGAGTTCATTCAATCCTTGTCCATCGCCCCAACTGTGCCCATTTTGTCCGTGTGCGAGCGCCAAAAGGTGACCAACTACGCACTGTAGGCACACGAAAAGGCGCTGCCGTGCTGGTGTGGTCTTTAGTTTCCGAAAAAAGAGCCAGAGAGAGAGAGAGAGTCATGATCAAACGTCACACCGACCTGAGAGGTGCTTTTTGTTTTGATTTGTTTACTCTGTAATTTACTGTCGTATAACATCTAACATCATAAATACCGCAACCAAAAACAACAATGATACTGAAGCCCAAGTGAATATCGACGACACACCTATTGGTATCATGGGTGCGAAAAATAGGTAGACTTGACAAGTCGATCATTCGCTTCACTTTTCCCCCGTCTCTCTGTCTTCGTGTTTTGTCTTCTGTTCGTCATCGAAACACGTTCAACTGTACGCCTAACTGGAGTTAAAGTTAAGCTCGATGAGGACGCCTCCCACTCCCGGTTGTGGCTTGTCCTGTGGTGATTTACCTTCTGGACGAGCGACACTCCTAGAAGGAAAGAAATTCAATCCGGGGAGGGGGGGGGGGGGGCACTTCTTCTTGACGTGCTTGCAGTGAGCTCTCCAGCCCGACCCTCCACTTTCAATGACTGGTGATTATTCCTTTTTTTTTCTTCCTTTGCGCCTTCTTCTTGTCTCTCATGCTTGGCTTTATGTTTGTGGTGATGTACTTGTCTTGTTTCCTCAGGTCGAGCGTCACTGTGCAAACCGGCGGATTTACGCCTCTGTGTTTCGCAATAGTTCACCAGTAACTATTTCCCATCACCTGTGTTGCCTACCGAGAACATACTATCCGTGTCTCTCTCTCTGTGTGTGTGTGTATCGAGTTCCCTTTCAGCTGTACCCGTTATGCCGCCTCCGCAGGTGAAGCGGAACACGGTGGATCTGATATCGAGCAAAACCAGCTATGAAACTGTCATTCCCGTCCACGTGCTTCCCAATCACGAGGAGTACGAGAGCTTTCTGCAGCGGTGCAAGCCTTTCGACATCATTGACGGCCGCAACCCGTTCGATGAGCCGAACCCAGCCCCTGCTGGCACCTCAGCACGTCCAGACCAGGAGGAGGATGAGGTGGCGCCGTCTTCCGCCCAACCGTCGACGGGGCCAGGTCGTCGTCGGCACAGGTCGAACTCACCCACGGCATTCGCCCCGACGAAGCGAGGCGCAGTCAGAAGAGACGTGGCCGCAGATGAAGACCCGTTTCACGTCCAGCCCTCCCCGCTACTCTCCAGCGCCTCCTCGAGGGCCGCGCCACGGAAAGGGTGGGCCGAATCAGCGCTGGCCGTCACCACACCGTACGCCCTCGCCACCCCGCAGCACGATCACACACGCGTCGGGTACGTCCTTGACAGCGCCGACTATGCGTGGTGCCGGAAAGAAGGCGTACGCCCCGCGTCGTTGCAGCACGGCTTCACCTTTCTCGAGTGGCGCTATGTTCAGCATATTCTGCAGCGGGCGACGTCAGCGGCGGAGATGGCGAGGGGGTCTGCGGAGAGACAATCACAGCAGCGGCGTGCGGCCCGTGCCAACGGCGGAAGTGGCGGTGGCGCGGACTCAAGTCGGTGTGCAGTCTGCGCACGCCCCGTAGAGTTTCTGCAGGCCTTCGATGAGGACTCCGTCTCCGTTCTCCCTGGCGTGAACAGTGCCGTGGGCATTCGCTGCCAAGCCTGCGGGACGCCTGCCCACCTCCAGTGCTGGTACCTGACAGAGATGCCTCGCGCAGGCGGGTCGTGGGAGTGCGACGCGTGCAGCTCCGCCACACGCGGTGGACGGAGGCGGCAGCACCAGCGCTGTGTTATTTGTGGCCGCACAGGTGGTGTCATGCTGGCCTACCACGGCCATCACAGCGCTGCTGCCAACGGGGGCGGGGCGCCAAGGAGCCCTGCCTCGCCTTCAAGCGTCGTTGCGGGCTCTCCGGTCTCGACCTTCTCCCCGACGACGCCGACATCTCCGCATGGCAGTGGTCATGAACCGTTGTGTCATGTCGTCTGCGCGCTCGCCTTCGCTGAGCTCGCTATTGAGGCGCCCCCCACCCAGGTGCGACGGAATGGCCTGGTGGACATGGCCTACCGACCGTTCGTGTACGCCGTTCGACGCATCGCGAAGCAGCGCTACCCGATGAACTGCGGCTACTGCAGCCAGGAAGGGGGTATCGCCATGACGTGCCACCACCCACGGTGCTTCGAGTCCATGCACGCGGCGTGTGCGGCAGAGGCACGTGCCGTGGAGTGCGTGGAAACGGTGGAGGCGGGTGACCAAGAGAACACGAGTAGTGCGTTCCTCAGCGCCCCGTCCAGTCCCGTCACGGCTCAGAACACTCGCCCAGCTCCCACAGCGGCCGAAGTACAAGGCAGCGGTCAGCCACAGCAGCAGCAGCCGTGGAGTCAGTGCCACGTGTACTGCCTCAAACACTTCGGCGTCACCCCGAGCTACTCGCTCGGGTCCTCTGCGCTGGGGCAGGAGGCAGAGTCATCCGCTCTCGCTGCCGATCTCACCGGTGTCCTCACGACACAGCTCGATCACTTCGCCACTGGAAGCAGCGATTATCCGGAGTCGCAGAAACGCGGGCGCGGCCGGCCACCGGTTGCCCTTGTGAAGCAGCGCGAGCAAGAGGTCGGCCTCATTGCGAAGGTCAAGGCGTACTGGCTTCAGCAGCGGCAGGAGCGACGGCGCGAAAGTGGCCAACTCGTGTTGGCGATCAACACACTCAAGACGACCTCCATCCTTGCTGCCGCGTTCCGTCCCGAGCTGATCAAGATCGCCCCCACCAAGGTGCGGCTCTCGCATTTCATCTGCCTTGTGCCCGAGTGGCAGCAGTACCTTGTGATGAACGTGGAGGGTGAGCTTCCATTGCCCGATGAGGAGTACGAGGACGCGCAGAGATACCGCAAGAACCACGCTCCGCACACGCGCAGGTCTGGCAACACCAACGAGCTCTACGAGAAACTGAAGCTGGTCAGGGAGAGTGCGGAGATGTTCTGTGCCCTCTCGCAGCAGGTACAAGAGAGCTGTGCACTGCGTACCCAGCAAGTGGAGCTGGTCACCCACGCGCTCGATTTGACCTGTCAGTGGGACAAGTGATGGTTGCTGTGCCTTCCGATGTGTGCTGCGTGTACCCGCGGCATGCACCTTTGATCCGGGTTTTTGTTTCCTTGAATGCTAATCGTTTGCAACATGAAAACAAAAACAAACACGTTTGACAAAGATGACATACCGGAATGTGCAGCTGCTCATATGGCAACGTGTCTCTTGAATAAAACACAAGAGGATCATACCGAGCAACGTTCTTTCTCCCTCTGCAGCTGCGGGTGCCACTTGAGTACTTGTATTTCAGGAACAAAAAATGATCTTGCCGTTGCTGAATTCCTCTACGAAAGGGCCCACCTACCTTCCTGAACGACGTTTTATACCCCCTTTGGTTACCCTGACGCCACCGAAGTCACACTCCCCACCAGCATTGTTTCCTTTCCCCACTTCTTCCGCTCACTTTCAACGCATTGAATGGCTGTTCCACACTACCAGGGCGTACCGGTCGCCTCTTCTCGCCTCAATACAATAGACAGACCAGCACCAATACGGACCATCTCCTTGTCTGTGTGCGTTGGTGCGGGGTTTTTTTTTTTAGCGCGGTACTCTTCTTCCTTTGCTTCATCTTTCCTGTTCCACACGGTTGAGATTCGTGCGCAAGTGCATTGCCTGACATCGTGAACTTCTCTGTGCCTAGATACCGCACGTGAGGAAGCGAGCAGTCTCTCCGTATAGATTACCCGTACACATAGACACACACACAGTGACTCTTTTTTTTTCGTTTTGTTTTCCTCGCTCTACACCGCGGCAATGCGCGTGCACACCTACCACACTCAAACCGTAAGCCGAACGAGCACGATGCTCGGTGGTCTGCTGAGCGCTCATCTGGTGTTCTCATTCTTCTTCACAATCCCCGTTGCGTGTACGTACCTAGGCATTAGGTGGGGGAAAGAGTGGATCACATCGAACGATCGTGCCTGGATGTTGGCGTTGCTTCTCGTCTGGATCATCATTGAGGTCGTTCGCTTCGTGCTAGGCACATTCGCAAACAGAAAAATGCGCATGGCTGACCTTTCCTGGTTTGGCGCGCTGACTCTCGTGCCGCAGCTCGTCATTATCATTGTGAACTTGGCTGCTTTGAAGGAACTGAATGATCTTGAGTTCGCCATGTACATCACGCAAATTATCCTTTTGGGCTTAGAGACCATCTGTGTGTGGCCGCTCGTCGCGCGGCTCGTACGCAATAACACCGTTGACTTCTACACGGTTCTTGGAGGAGGTCCGCCACGGCTGCCTATCGGTATTTTCTAGATTCCCGAACTCCCGCGCCGAGTTTCTCACTTGTGACACTTTGACTGTATGGCGCTTTGCTTTTGCACGTTAGCGGTGTGATAACGTATTTGTGCGTTGCGTGCCCAACACAATCATTTTGAAATAGAACACACATCATTTTTTTTTTCATTGGCCGACCCCGTAGTACTGTGCTGGTGCTATCACCTTTACGAACCTCCAAGAGGTGCGCTGTTCATATCTACTGCTCTTGTCGGAGCCAAGCAGATCCAAGGTGCTGCAGGCTAGTGTGTGTATGTGTGTGTGTGCGGGGCATGTCCACGTGACCCATTGTTTTCATAAGATGCAGCGCTGCTCTTTCCTGGGTACCAACTGTCTTTTGGTACTGCTCACTTCCCTGATCACTCCACACAACTGCTTTCCCTTCATACCTGCTGCTGTACTCCGCTTTTCCTATTCTGAAGCATTTCTGCTCTCATCACCAGCGAACCCTCACGAGATTCTTGATCTCGTCGTTCGGTTCACTTCACCGTAAATATCACCCCTTGTGTCAAGGTCTCATGGATCTCACATCGGACTTTCGTGAGCTCTTCACAGCCGCCTCGAGAGGCGGGGACAGAGGTGGCTCCGCGTATGCCTCTCCACCATCACATGTTGTGGATGAACGGGGGCAACGCTTGACAGACGCCATCGCCAGTGTGCAGGGCTTGATTGAAAAGGCACTCGCAACGTGCCAGCGACGCATCGCTGCCGCGCTTGCGTGCATGGATACCTTCTCACCGTTTGTGACGAGCAGCGAGAAGGCACTCTTGCTGTCGGAGGCAGAGCTCGCCACGGCTGCCGCGTCGGCCAAGGTGCTGATGGAGGCGCTTCAGACCGCTGCCGCCCGTCAGCGCGATGCAGCCGTGGCCGGCACGTCACCCTCCTTGTCGGACGCGAATGGCTGGTTGCGTAGGGCACTCGAGAACACCACGAAGGGTAAGGCAGAGCCGCCCGCGGCAGATGTAGACCTGAACCTGTGTGGCGATCAGATGACGCATTTCGAATCTGTCATGACGGTACTGACGGGCCGTGTCTCACAGGCACAGTTGAAGCTCACGCTTTGCAAGGAAGAGGTCGCGCTTTACAAGACGGAGCGGTACGCGTTCGGCCGAGCTGGCATCCTCTCCTGCAGCGACCCATCGCTGAGCGTGCCGCAGCACGGTGAGGGTAACCGCCCTGCCCAGGCACGGAGCCCCTCGCCCTCTGCCAATGCCGCCGTGCCCTCCAAGAACCGAGCGACGGGCTTTGGCTTCGTGACGGACGTCTCCAAGCGGACCATGACCACAGTCGACGACGTTCTCCGAAAGACCAGCGCCACCGTCAAAGGGGCTGGAGCGCTGGCCGTGGATACCAGACTGGGTGCCGCCTTCTCCACGCTGCGCGCCGGGATTGAGCACCTGGACGTTGACCTTTTCCGTGACAAGACCCGCTCTGCAGGTTCAGAGGACCCCCAAGTGGGGTCCCCCGTGCCGCAGTTCAGCTACACCGAGGACGAGCGAGCGGCTTTAGAGACCCAGAACGCGGACCTCTTGCTGGAGCAGCGTGAGGCCTCCACGTTGGAAGCCAAGGCTCTCGAAGCGTCCGTCCGTGAATTGGCGCAGCTCACGACGATTATGAATGAGAAAGTCGTGGAACAATCGGAACAGTTCAGCATTTTGCTCAAAAACACAGATGTGGCACACAAAAACGTCCAGAAAGCACTGCAAGAGGTTCAGAAACCCAAGAATGCATTCTGGAGCTCGACGCGGCAGCTCATTGCGCTACTCTGGGTGTCCACCGTGGTTTTGATTGTCGCGAACTGGTGCGTGCGTTGACACAAAGAGGGGGGAGGGTCGTTTTGTGGATCCACGCGGTCTGGGGCTTATTCATCGTGATCTAGAGTGCACACACGCTACCGGGGAGGGGGGTTATGTTCCCGACCTTTTTCGCTTTTCATTGTTGATTTTGTTTGTCGATTTACTGTTCAGCCACACGTTTCGCGCTATTCAAGAGCATCCCACATGACATTTCTGCCAAGGACACTTTTCTACAAAACTGTGCTGAACAGCTTGGAAGGCCATGGACCCTGCGAGGTTTGCGCACTTTGCATACGAACAACAAATACGCCTTTCTGCTTGCTGCGCTAGAACACTACGCCACGCGTGACTCGTGTTACCTCTCTGTGAATCCCATTCACCGTCTGACCTACTCCTCGTCTGTTTATCGATTGTCTTGCTTTTTTTTTTTTTTAAATCCCCATTGAAGTGTGGTAGCCACTTAATTTTTTTTTGGGAGTTTTTGTTCACTGTCAAACACAATGCGCACCCTGCGTCACACGGCGCGTCAAGTCGCCTGCGCTTCAGTGCGCCTCGCCACATCACAGCGTGCTTCCGTCTCGCCCTGTCATGTGGCTGTGTCAGTAATGTCGCGGAGATGGTGCTCTGCCGGACCACCCTCGTCGACGCCACCGGAAGAATCGCAAACAGCCTCACGCTTCTCGCGATCTCGTCCTTCACAGCCGTCTGTAGATGGGGAGTCTACTTCCATCCCCACGCACAGTGGAGACTGTGACGCACCCGTTCTGAATATGTTCGCCTCTGCGCGCACCTTGACCCGCTGTCTGCAGGATATCTTACGTGCCTGTGCACAAGGTATCCGTGATGGCCAGCGTGAGTCCTTCCTCGCGCAGCTCGCACGCGGCACCCTACGACAAGTCGCCTCCTTGGACGGCAAGACAGTGGTGCTGTGTGTGGAGGCCATTTGTGCGTTGCAGGTTCAGCTCAGTGCCGTAGAGCCCATACCGTTTGCACCAGAGGCAGCTTTCTGTCGCCACAGCTGTGCGCACCTCGTGGAAGAGGCTGTGCAGTGGATGCAGGCGCAAGGAGCACGTCTCGACCGTGATGTGGCCCTGCGCCTGGTCTGTGCTGTGAGTGATGCCAAGTACCCATCCCGTGCTGCCCTGCTCGCGCGAAGCTGTCAGCAGCTTGCCTTGACCACCACCGGCGCCCCACTCTCTGACCGCTTACGATTGGCCGTGGCGGTGCGTGTGAGTCATGCACTCTACGATGACCTTCACCACACCGACCTGCAGACCGCGTTGGTCACGCTCTGCGGGGAGGAGACGCTCAGCCGGGGACAGTTCGGCTCTGAGCTGATGTCGCTGGGTGACCTGGTGGCGTTCCTGAGTGCCGTGGCGCCACTGGCCGTCTCCGTCACGGACACCGCACAAAACCCCGATGCGTCCCAGCGCTGGCAGCGAATGGCGTCGGAGCTTTGGACGGCTGTGCACCAGCGTCATTCGGAGGACTCCGCCCTGGAGGCACTCTCTCTAGAGAACGCGACGCTTTTGCTGACCACGATGCGTCACCCGACAGACACCCGTATGCGTGCCGATCATGCTAGCTTGGCCGGTGCTGTCATTCACCGCATTCTTCGTGAGTTGCCTACCCGCGCCGAAGCAGGCCTGTGCTCGCCGACTCTCGTGGCACGGCTCATACAACTCACAGGACCACAGGCGGCAACGCCGTCTTCCGCCACCGACAGCGCGGGCGATGGGAGCGTGGTTGTCGGCCTGGCGCGTCTGCAGCTATTGTCAGCTCATGTGTATCAAGACATGCTGATGAACGGCGTTGCCACCGCCTGCTCTGCCGCACCGCTTTTCCACTCTCTTCGCGAGCAGAAGAAAACTGCTGGCGCGGCCCGACGTATGTCGTTCTGGGACAGAACAGTTCTGCCACGGGCGCTGCAGAACATGCACGTACCGAATGAAGAGGCCAAGGTGCAAACGGACGCGTTGACACACGCTATGTCTAAGGAGATTGTGGAGTGGGCTGAGCGCTGCGTTGCAGATCGGGAAGGTACACCGGACAGGATGCAGCCGGTGGATCTCGACACGCTGCTGGCGGTCGTGGGGGCACTGCCGCATGTAACGGATGAAAGTGCGTCGTCAGAAGCCAAACGGGCATCCTCGCTGCGTTGTCACTTGTTGAGGCGGCACGCGGAGCATCTGAAGTCGATCGTCAAAGCCGTGGAAGCTACCGAAGCGTCGGCAACACCCCACACCAAGCCCCTGATCAACCCAGCGCTGATACTCCCACTTGTTCTCGCCTCGCAGGCGGACCTCTCAGAGGCTCAGCGCGGCCTCTTGGAGCACACGGTTCAAATCTGCATGCACAGATGGACAGTGCTTCAAGTCGTCGGCTTCCTTCAGTTCGCCTCCGATGTCGATACCGGGCTCGTTCGCAGTATCCTGCGGGGTGCTGCGGAGGCACTCGTCACGCACGTCCAGCACGCCTCGGTGGCTCAGGTCGGCGCCTTGCTGCTCTGCTACGGACAGGCCGGTGTGCGGCAGGATGACTTTTGCCAGGCGGCGACGAAACGCCTGCATGTCCTGCTGAAGCCGTCTGCGTTGGCAAACAGTGAGGATGGCAAAACAGCTGTCGTGGCACACACGCAGAGCTCGCCCGCTGTTCCGCAGCCCGTGCACGTGCGCGTCGGTGATCTGGCCGCCGCGTTGGCAGGCCTGGCAGCGGTGGAGTACAACAACACGGCTGCCTTTGTAGACGCTTCAGGCCGCATTCTCGAGAGTGCGAGCACCATCACGGACCCGTTCGTCCTCGCGCAGCTCATGGCCGCCTATGCCCGCATGCTGATCTGGGACTTTCCCCTTTTCTGGGCTCTGGCAGATAGTCTCGTCGCTGCGACGTCCTCCGCTTCCTCCTCCTCGTCGGCGTCGCGAAGAGAACAGGTATCGTTCTCGGTGCTCGTGACAGCCGTGCTCTCCTTGACGCGCATGGACGTCCCACACAAGGGCTTGATTGAGGTATTCGTGAACCGTGTGGCTGACCTGCAGGGGCGTGTCTCTACCGCCTTGACCACGGAGGAGTCTGTGCTGCTGCTGGCGGTGCTGTCGCGCCTGAACTGGAAGGATATGAAGCGCGATGGCGCCTCCACGGACGTCACAGAGGCGTGCCGGCGTGTACAAGTGGAGCTCAAGACTGTCCTCGTCGAAAAGATGCCCACCTTTAGTGACGAGGCATTCGCTGAAATCGCAGTTTGTCTCTCACGCCTTGATCTTTTACACGGCGATGCGCGCGCTGAGCCAAGCGCACCGGCTGCACAGGAGACGCAGCTGACTTCTTTTGAACTTCGCGCGATCACGATCGCCCCAACGGCGTCTCCAACGGTTATTGCACACTTGTCCGCCGCCTTCGCCACCGCCCCGAAGCCGAATGCGGAGCTATTTGCCGTGCTAGCCGAGCGCACCGTCTCCACCAAGAACGACATATCTGCTGCCAGTTTGGGCTCCATTCTCGCCGCCTTCGCCGACGCACGGGTTGAGAATGACAGACTCTTCATCGAGGCTCTTCCGCGCGTGCGTCATGTGGGGGACTACGGCACACCCGCCGATCTCACCAATATCGTCAGCGCGTACGCCCGTGTGCACATTTGGCACTACAAGCTCTTCAGCCGTCTCGCCGAGCGTGCCATTCACGTCCGACACGAGTTCAACGGCGCCACGCTGAGTCGCTTCCTGGAGGCATACGCGCGGGTGGGCATGCGTCACGATAAACTCACCACGGAGATGACAAGTCGCGTGGAGCTGTTGGCGGAGCTGATGACACCGCGTGAATTGGCCTCCATCGCGACCAGCTACGCCGCACTGGATGCTCAGGCCGAAGTTGTGTTCCAGAGCTGCGCTCAGCAGGTGTGCCTTCGGGCCAAAGCGTTCACACAAGGAGACGCCACGGCGATGCTCACCGCGTTTAGCCGTGCTGGCTTCACCAGTGCGGACTCCGTGGAGGCTCTTGTGACGCAGTACCCCGAGCTGGCGTCTCTTGCTCAGCAGTCAGACACGACGGAAACGGATGGAGACTGAGGCGAACGGTGCCGCTGTGGCTGCGATGCATCTTTTTGCATTTTTTTTTTTGAAACGCGTGCTGCTACAGATCTTCTCGATTTCACAGAACTGACCTTTTCTTCTTCCACACCGTTCTCTCACGCTGACACAGCACAGTCAAATGCGTCACACTTTCAAGGAAAGGAGGGAGACATGTTGCTGTGGTATAAGCGTATCTCATGGTGCCTTGGCACACGTCTCCTCGTCACTGTGTCGGTTGTTGCCGTTGTGATGCTGTTTACTCTTTCCTCTTTGCTTTGTGTGTCGGCCACCGTCAGACATGACGTCGGCTTATGTCCTTCTCTTGATGCTTGCGATTCAACTCCTTCCTCCCCCCGTCTGACACATGTATCTTCTCTGTCTCGTTGTCGTGTGATAACAGGAAGTTCCGTTGAACTTGGTACTTTGGCAGACTAGCTGCTCTCTGTCTTTTTTCTCTTCATCTCGCTTCGTGTTCTTTTTCACCCCACTTCTTTTAGTTCTCGCCAGCCATGTCTGTCGAGCCAAAAAAGAAGGTTGTCTTCGTCACTGGCAACGCTGGCAAGCTGGCAGAGGTGCGGCACTTTTTGGAGGCCTTTGTGGAGGTTGAGTCGGTAAAGATTGATTTGCCAGAGCTTCAGGCAGCCTCCGGTCGCGAAGTGAGCCGCGTGAAGGCGCTGGAGGCCTTTCACCGCGTCAATGACGGCAAGCCCCTCGCGGACCAGGTGCCTGTGCTCGTGGAGGATACTGGGCTCTCCTTCGACGTGATGGGGGACCTTCCTGGGCCGTACATCAAGTGGTTCTTGGAGCAGCTGCAGCCCGCGGGCTTGGCAAAGCTGGTGGATGGGTTTTGTGCGGACGGCGCGGACCGGGAGACGGGCGAGCACCGCAATGCACGCGCCACATGCACCTTTGCCTACTGCATCCCTGTTCCTGGTGTCGCCGCCTCCGACCCCCCTACTGTGCACGTCGAGCTGTTCGACGGCGTCTGCCCTGGCCGGCTTCTCTCTGTGCCGCGTGGCTCGATGGGGTTTGGCTGGGACTGCGTCTTCGCACCTGCGGAACAGCCCGGCTCCTCGAGTCTGCCTTACGCGAAGACATACGCTGAGATGACGATTGAGGAGAAGGGTCGCCTGTCGCACCGCACAAAGGCCCTGGAAGCTGCCAAAACTTACCTGCTCAATCACGCTAAACGTCCGCGTGACTGAGAGGCAATGTGCGCCGCTGCGTTGTGTGAGAGCACCACCACGCGAGTCTCAACGCACCTGGTTCAGGCGTGACACGACAACAATGGATGCTTAAACAGGCAAAAACACAGCTCACCACACGCGCTACATTGGTAGGCGTATCGTTGTCATGTTTATGCTATCAAGAAAAAAAAAACACTTTCACTTTGTTCGCATACCACCGTTACTGTAGATGTGTGCATTGCGTGTATTCCACCACAGCGGGTGTTGTGAAGGAAAAGGAGACAATCCAGAATCTACGACCACTTGACATGGTCTTTGTGGTGGACCGCCTGTCAGAGCCCCCGCTTTTCTTTTTTACTTTCAAATGTATTCAGACCCACCTCTCGTTGGATCAAATGGCAAACGCTCACACGCAAGGCCCACTTTTGCTTGTTGGCTCTCCAATCGCACCTACGCGCTCACATTTGTATCCCTTTCGTTTCCCCTTCTCTTTTTTTTCTTTTCTCGCACACTTCTGTGTGCACCACCCTCGCGCCTATCAATCTCACTCTCAAACGTCCTCTGCCCATCAAAGTCAAGTGTTTTTAATTGCTTTTGTGCTTTCTACTCCCACCTTACACTCGGCCGTTTGCCCGCGCGACGCGTACACACCCCGTTTCCAAAGCCGCATACAACATCTCTTTTTTTTTTTCCGTTCTTGTTCCGATACACACAAACACAAGTACCCCAAAGCGCTTGCCACACTGTCAAGCTACTGCTGCTCCTGACATTTCTCTCATCTTTTATCTGAAGATTGAAAAAGTACCTGCGGTACCGTTCTAGAATCCGTAGGTTCCCTCTCGTCCGACGAGAGCCACCCTGGGCACTTTCTTGTTTTTTTTTTTTGAATACGCTTAGACGAAGTCTTTAACCACCATGACTATCCGATGCTCCAAGTCCTCTAAAGTAAAGGAGCGCCGCTCCGCACCACCAACCATCACCGAGACTCGCAAAGCCGAACTACATAAACGGCGCGAGAAAGAACTTCATAAAGGACCTCTCCCGGTCGTGGACACGCGTCGCCACGCCGGGCCGAGCGCATCGCGCTCTCCTTCCACACTGAACAGCCTCACAGAGACGACGCACAACTTCCCTGATTCTGCCACAAACAGCCCAATCGTTCTCGTGGAACCACAGCCTAGCTCCACTCACATTGAAGACACTGTTAATACTCCGCCAGATCTCAGCCACCTCAACGGGTTGCTCATGAGTAGCTCCACCTTCATGTGCTGCAGCGTCCGCGTTGCCGATCAGCCTGAGGATGCCGGCTACTACATCTACCCAGTTGCGCTGACCATGGATGAAGCTGAGTCGCAGAAGGTCAAGCTTTGCTCCACGGAACCGCCACAGCGGAAAAAGCCGCTGGAGGTGCATCGCCCAGCTCCTATTTTTGTGCCGTATTCCGAATAAAAGCGACCGGCTGGGTGGTGCGCGAATAATAGAATCAACAAGCAACTGATAAAGTTCGCTTTAATCCATTTTTTGGATTCCTTTGGTTCATAACGTGTGCACGTTTGCACATGTGTTGGTCACTAATGTAGAAGGGTCAACAAGACAATTGCATTCATTCACATTATGCTTAACTCTTACATCGTTTTTCTGTTTTCCCCCTCTTTTAATTATTGTTCCGGCTCCCCTCTGGTCCATCGAGAGACCGACTGCACAGCGCACGTCTTCCTCTCACCCGTGCTCTCTTCTGGATTATGACTGCTGAGTCCGTGCCTTCTGCGACTGTCTATTGTCGTCTCTCTTTTTTTTTTTTCGCTAATTCATCACAATGCTCTAACTAACAAAGGGCTCCTTTTCTGTTTTGTCTATATATGCTCAATTTCGAAGATGTGCGGAGCTTCTCTTTTACTGTTTTCACTTTTTTACTTGTATGTTTTCTAAGTCTGTCTTTGTCCTTCTTCTTTTTTTTTACCGTTTCGTTTTTTTTTTGTTGCCCAATCATTCGGAATGCGTTGTTGCGCGAACACGTTCCATTGTTGCTTTACCTACTTTCTCGTTGAACTGAGAAGAGCTTTTTCCTCTGATACAAATCAACTGTCCGTTTGTTCAAGGTTTTGTAGCTCGCAACCTCCTGTGATCCTCAGATTCACCGCCAGGTTTCATTGCTCAGCAATACATATTTTATACGCATGTTTTTGATTTGTTTCTCATTTTTTTGTGTGTTCTCTTTGCGATTTGTTTCTCCCGTTTTTTTTTTGCGTTTTTTTTTTGCGTGAGTTGTGCACCTGTTCCGCTTGGTTGAGTGAGTGCGATTTACATCGTCAACCCAAGCGGCGACAAGTCTCCGCTTCACGCTAACGCACATACGCTCTCTCTCTGTGTGTGTGTGACTTGTATATCCTCACAGGCCCTGTTGCCATTGACTAGCAGAGTCAGAGCTCACGCTTTGTCGTACAGTGCATATCCCCAACGCACTCCCAAGACATCAACTTTCACAAAAT
>JASANS010002251.1:0-39305 GCA_030849605.1 Wallacemonas sp. 195SL | reverse complement strand
TCTCCGAGTACCAGCAGTACCAGGACGCCACCGTCGAGGAGGAGGGCGAGTTCGACGAGGAGGAGGAGGGCTACTAGAATCCGAACTGAACACCCCCACACTTGTTTGTTTTTTTCAAATTGAGTGGATCCGGTCTTGCATCGGCTCATTTGGGTGCTTCTTTTCTTTCATTTCTTTCTTTTTTTTTTTGACATCGCTTGTGTGACAAAATACCAAAAAAAGTTATATACACGTCACCGCGACTGTGGAGAAGTGCGTGCGCTTGTTGGCCTGACTGATCAGAGCGAAAGAGGACACCTTTTCGGTGCCTTTTTTTTTTCTGCCTATCTCACCCGGACTGGTTGCACGTGGCTTCTTGCCATGTACTTTTTCTTCTTTTTCTTTTTCTTCTTGTCCTCTGCCATCGGCCCCAATGACCGTTTCATGAAAAAATCAGAACGACACGGACGGTTTACTCTCCATTTGAGGAAGGGCAATCTACCCAGCCATCACGCATCATGTAAACGCACTGCTCTGTGCGAATCACTGCATGTGTGGGTGAGTGTGTGGTGTCGCCTAGTGTATCGTAATTTGCCTCGTCGTTGCTGGCCGTCGGCACGGAAAAAAATATATATATATATCTTTTCCCTACTTTTCAATAATTCGCATTAGAAAAAACCACAGTGAGTTATAGCTGTTCGTGCACCTCTTGCAAAAGTAGAGATATCGCACGCCAGAACAAAACAAGTGTCCATAATGAAGAAAAAGATATTCAGAAGAAGGTTAACATCTCGCCTTGATGCTCTCGCGAAGCGCATGCAGTTGGTGTCTCCCCACAGAAAAAAAAATAATAGTAATGAAATCGCGGCTCTCCAATTGAGCGTCGAAGCTCAGCTGGCGGGACGTCCTCCTACGATACTTGGCATGGGCACCTGACTTTTGTTGCTTGGTTTGCTCTCATTGTTTTTTTCGCATGTGCTTGTATCCCGTGAACGTGGTGACCAGGAAGCATCGTGAGACGTTGGCTTCTTCTTGATCGGTCACGACGACAGCTCTATGGAGATACTCTCCTAGTGCATACTCTCTCTCTCTCCGACTGCCACACAACGCCTCTTCCTCCCTCTCTCTATCCCTCTTTCTGTTTCCTTCTCCCTGTTCGCGCCAACTGCTACGCACAGCCTCTCTCGTCGAACGGCACACTGTGTGTTCTGTTTGTGTGTGTGAGCTGGTTACGCTCAGATTTAGACACAGATACACGCGTACGCACACGCACCTACGTCTCGTCATTGTACTGTCTGCAGTTTACTACGCGTGACTTCATCGGAGAACGGATGCTTTCCACGCGGTCAGTCGCGTGCAGTGCACCCGCTGTTTGCTCATCGTGTCGCACTGTCGTCCATGCAGAGCATCTGACCCCTTTATTTTGCGCATCATGCGGGTCCTCCCTTATACAGATGAGCGCCAACGGCTCTGCTAGCGAGCCGACCACACGCGATATAGATGCGCGCAGGGCCGTGATAGGGCAGATCGCGCGCTACCACGCGGATCGCTTCACCTTCGCCGCAGCGGAGCAAAAGCGTTCGCAGAACGAGCGTGATGACTACGGCAAAAAAGCCATCGTACTGGAGGCGCAGGTGGAAGCACTGCGGCGATTGCTACGCACGTCGACGGACGGTACCGGCACGGAGGCCCGCGTCTCGCGTGCTCGGGCAGCACGACGGGGGGAACAACGTGTCGCGACGGCCCGCTCCGCACTGCCTTGTGCGCACTCTTTTTCGAAAACGGTCGCCCCCGCCCCCGCCTTGTGCGGCACCAGCCGCACACGCATTCCTCTCAGTGATGCGGGGAACCTGGCCGACACTGTTGAAAAGGCAGAGTCGCATCGGCAACATCTGCTCGATCAGCTGTGAGATCGCGTCCCCCTTTTTTTTTCTCGTTCTTCTCTTCTTAGATGGCTAGATACAGTACTCTCTCTTTCTCATGCTTCCCCTATCTTCCCTTGTTGAACCCATCATTCAACCACAGAATCTCTTCTCTCCCTCCTCGGCAGGTGTCTCCTGTACCTTCCGCCTCGCCTCTTCTCGACAGACAGACTTTATCCCCCATCTGTTGCTGAGCCACTGCTGCTTCTAAAGCACATTTACCACAACTCATCTGTCAAAGCGTTTTTCTTCTTGCCTACTTCTCTCTCTTTTCTCTCTCTCTTTCTCTCTCTTTCTCCTTCAGTGAAGTGCGTGTGTGAACGTACTGACAAGATTTCTGTTTTTTTTTTTTTTGTTGTTGTTGTCGCAGAGACGTTTATTATTATTTTTGATTCCACACATTTTGGCTTCGTGTTGACTGCATCAGCCCTCTCTCGGTCCCTCTCCACTTCTATTGCGACCTATTTGTTTTTTCCCCTTTTTTTGTTTTTTTTTCTGCGTCCTTGTGTGTCTGAGCTCTCATGAAGTCCGTCGGCCTTCGACGCCAGCAGAGACACTCGGGCAGTCAAGCCGCAGAGCCATCCACGGATGCCCCCGTGCCGGTCGTCTTCCGCGTACACACTGACAATCTCTCGAAGGCCCAGTTTCTCTTTTGTCCGAAGAACTTCAACCTTCCGAACCCACAGCCTGCGGGACCCTCCTCGCCCAACAGGCAAGGGGATATGAAAACCAACATGGCCACCACCACCACTGCCGCTGCCGCCTCAACAAGCGCAGCCAACAACACGGCGGGCAGCAGCGGCGGCGCTGGCGGTGATGCGGAGGGCCCTCGCGACACCATTGAAACGCTGGTGGAGTCCTTCATCGAACTACGACCCTTCTTTCCACCCACTGGCAGGGCACCTGGTGGGATGACGAGCAGTAACGGCAACGGTGGGCTGCTGGGTAATCGCTCATTCGGCTCCGTCACGTCCTTTTCATCCATGCTTCGCGATGGACCGCCAGCAAGCTCCCCACTCGGCTTCGGTTCGCCAACAGGGTCAGACAACGCGTCCACCCTGCCACAGCGAGGCCTCTACCGCCACCCTCATCGATTCCTCACATCGTACAGCTCCGTTCACGACCTCGTCAACGCCACGGCGGCTGCGCAGCGAGGCGATGGCGGCGGTGCTGGTGGCTTGACCTCAGGCGGAGATGTTGACATGCCCGGCAGTCCAAAGGTCTACACATCCCTCTCGGAAAGCAATCTCAACAGTTCACGCTACCTGGGTGTCGGCAATGCCGTCTCTGGCTCCTTCGCGGGCATGACCTCCAGCGGTGCTCTGGCCACCAGCTCCTTCGTCGACCTCTACGCTCTCTCCACGTATGTCTCGAGCACAGCAGAACGTTTGGAGAATGACAGGTACAGCGATCACCACCACTCTCACCACCACTCCGCCTCGGGTGGCGGGGGCGGTGCGGGCGGTGGAGGCGTCGGCGGCGGTGGTGGCGGCGGCCCTGGCAGTGCGCTCGGTAAGCGAGGCGACGCCGTGAGCGGGATCGCTGGGGGTGGCCGAGGGCACCTGGGCGGCGGCGCGTCAAGCCGGGGACCGGCGCGTGGGGCGGGCGCGCTCGGCGGCAGCGCAGGCGGTGGCGGCGGCGGCACAGGAGCGGACTTCTCTTCTGACCCTCACGCAGGTGGCGCCCCGCCGCTGCTGATGCACCCGAGCGGGTCGTGGCTGTGCCGCGCGATGGCCTTCAACGACAAGGAGACCGTGCACGCCAACGGCGCCATCAGCGTCAACCAGGGCCTCACCCAAAAGTGCCCCATTGTGAATGAGATTGCCAAGGGCAAAACAATGGCGAAGCTCGTGTCGTACGAGGAGGTGCGCGAGCGGTTTGGCCTCTCACATCTGGAGCTGTCTTTTGAGCATCAGTACGTCTCGCGATCAGATATGTTCCTCGTCTGTGAGGCCCTGCGAGAGCGTGTGCTGTACGAGGGCGAGGAGCTGTCCATGTGTGGCTTCCGCTTCAAGGTCAACGAGCTGCTACAGACATTCCACGCCGTGCCGATGTCGTGGGCATCTGCGGCGGCGATGGGCTCGGCCGGTGAGGATGAGCACGGTACCGCGACCGCCCCCGCACGCGTCACGCTGGGAGGGGGTGGGGGTAAGGCCACGGCTGGCAGCGCGGCCATCCCGCTCACCACGTCCTCGACGCTGCCCAAGAAGGGCTCTGGCACCGACATGCACGGCGGCAGCGCTGGGCAGACGGCGCGACGTGCAGGTGGCGGTCAGCGGGGCGTGGGGCCTGGCGGCATGACGCACTCGGGCTCCAAGGAAGACACGGCACAGCCCACGTCGGCGGCCAACGCTGGTGGTGGTGCCTCTGCGGCAGCAGCGGGGGCAACGGGCGCGGCAGAGGGCCCGGACGTGGCGGAAAAACGCGAAATCCGTGTGGGGTGCGGCCTCGTGACGGCCGACACCCGCATCAACTTCCGCTCGCTCTCCCCCGTTCACTACGTCGTTCTCGAGCTGGCGCATGAAATGTGGAGTACCACGCTTGATGGCCGCATCTGCCTGACGTGGGCGTTGAAGAAGTTCATGCGAGAGCTTCTTCTCCATCAGCTTCCACGGCGTCGCGCGTCGCCGCTCGTGCGCGTCATCTTCACCGGCCGTCTGCGGAGAGGGTTCATGTTCAGTGGCGAGTCGGACGTGTTTCACATGCTCGAGATTCCACAAGACACGCGAGGCGTGGATGTGGCGGAGGAGGTGGAGCGACACTGTGAGGCGTTGCTGGGGCGGGTGATGCGAGAGGTCAAGGAGGAGGCGATGCGGCGGCTTGTGCTTGACGACGCGGGCGGGGCGTGGGACGTGCTGTCACCGGGCTCAGCGGCGTCCTCGCCCACAGGACAGAGCGAGGACGGCAGCCTTGGTGGTGGGGCTGCCTCCACTGCGGCCCCTCTGCAGAACAAGCCAGCTCACGGGACCTCTAACCCGGACATCACCAGTGCCTTCATCGCGTCTGCGAAGCAGCAGCTGGAGGTTCGCATTGCGGCGATCCAGCGGCTCACGCCGAAGGATGTGTTTGTGACGGCCAAGCAGACCAACACGCTCGAGGCCTTGAGCATCATCCTGGAGCAGTGCACCCATCACTACATGGATCGCCGGCTTCACAGCACGGGCCACTGCATCACGGTCGTGACCGCGGGCAAGGGCCATTACCGCACTGCGAACGGGTTAGTGCAGATCAACTGCACACGCATGCACGACCTGGGGCTGGAGCGTGTGCATTTTGTTTGTATTGGCCGCCCGCCTCTGCACACGACGCCACTGCTCGAGTACACCACCGAGGACGAAACTTTGCGTGCGCAGTATCATCTGCCCTACGGCGGTGGTCCTCGTGACGGGCACCAGCATTATTTTGAGGTGCCAGAGTGGGCCCTCTGCTTCTTCTACTACCCAGTGCTCGGCACCACCAGCGGGGAGACGCGATTTGAGCTGCTGCCCAAGGAGGATTGGCTGCGACGGTACACGGCGGCGGGGGGTGACACGACCACGACCGCGAGCGATGGTGGTGGTGGCGGTGGTGGCGGGCAAGGCAGCGGTGCGCGGCCCGTGTCACCACCACCACCGTCGTCGTCGTCTTCCTCCTTGGCACAGCAGGCGCGTGGACAGGCCTCTCCTGGTGGGGCCCACCGACTGTCTGCGGTGCTCACCGTGGAGGAGCGTGGCGCCGTGCCGGGCATATCTGCACGGCACCTGGCAGGGGCCTACCCCCCCACGGCGACGGTCGCGGTGGTGGCGGACGCAGGTGCTGGGGAAAGGCCGGTGGTGCCAGCGCTAAATGGGACAACGACGAACGTGCTGGGTCGCGTCCCGGCAGCTCTCATCAACGGGCAGCGCGTGCTGCTGCAAGGCCTCGGCCTGTCCATGTGCACGCCTTCCGTGGTCGTGCTGCCTACCCATTACGACGCTGGGGCTCTGGGAGAGCGCGGCGCTGGCGGAGGCCAGGAGTTGGTGATGGACGAGACCACAGCGCACCCACCCACCGCATTCGCGGCTGGCCTCGGTGGGACTGGCGGGGCTGGTGGACACAGCGCAAGCACTGTGTCGATGCTGCGCTACGACTACTACGGCGGTAGCACAGGCAGTCGCGGTGGCAGGGAAGCCAGTACAGACTACATGACGGGGAGCGCTAGCCGGCCCGTGCCGTCGATGATCTCGCCCCCGCGCGAGCTGACCCCTGGCAGCGCACCCCATACGTTCTCCCTGCCTCGCAGTCTGGAGGCCTACCGTCGCGGAGATGCTCCGCTCTGCATTAGCCGCTCCCACGACTTTAAAACCACAGCCAATCCGCTGGTGCACGCCTGCGGCTCCTACCGGTTCTCGCGGTTCCCCTCCTCCTACGGCTCCAACACGCGGCAAGCCCCGGCGGCTCTGCTGCGCCAGCAGACCGCAGTGAGCTCGATAGCTGACCGCAGAGGCGGCGAGGCGACGACGACGCTCCGGTCTGTCTCTGATACCGCCTGTGGGGCTGCCTCGCGTTCGTGGCGGCAGGCTGGGCGGTGGCTGGTGCACGGTGCGTGGCACAGCTTGCACGGTCCAAACTCTGGTGCCAAGGCCTCGCTCAGTGGCGGCGGCGGTGCGGGCGGTGGTGCGGGAGGTCTGCTTCTCGGCCCCACCGCCGCCGCCACCACCACCGCCGTGGCGGGCACATCAGAGGCGGAAGCCGGTCGCTCGCTGACCGAACGTGCGCTGCGCTATCTCGACGAGCTGGGCACCTCACACGGCAGGCAGACACGGAGCGGTCGGCCTACAGTGCCCAGGCTGCCGTGGTTTCGTGCGGCTGCGGATGCCACCGCAGAAGCCTCGCCGTGTGGCCTGAATGTGCTCGACAGTGATCTGAAAGGTGGCTATCTGTTGCTCGAGTTGACGCTGAATCCACCCGCCTCGGTGGCGGCCAGCTGCTACTGGTCCCCTCGCGTGTTGATGGACGACAAGGGGTGGCACGCGCTCATGTCCTGCTTCAGCAGCCGCGATGACCGCGCAGGGCGTGACGAGGACGACGACGCCACCACCACCACCATGGGCGATGGTGATGAGACATCGTGCGAGTCCGGCGACGGTATGCGGCGCGCTGAGGCAGAGGGAAGGAGGACGGCGGTCCACAGCCCCACCGCCGCTACCATGGACACGAGCACCACAAACGGTGAGGACGAGGCGCTGCCCTACTTCCAGAGCGACTTCCGTGCTGCGGACATCTTTTGCCGCCTTTTCAGTGGCATCACCGCAGACGGACGCACGCTGGTGCTCGCAACACACGCGAATGATGTGACCATTCACAACCCCGAAGAACTCCGCTTCTGCCTCACCCCCTCCCTGCTGATGGAGCGGCGCCCCGACACGCTCAACGAGGACATGGTCGCCACCCTCTGTCGCGATCTCATGTTGTCCGATGGCGCCACGCTGGCAAACGGCACCGCCCGCCACGTGCACGCTGATCCTGCCAGTACGGCGGACCAGGGCGAGAGTGCTACTCGGGCAGAGGCAACGACCAGCGCCACCACCGCGCTGGATGAAGACGACATGGCGCCCGTGCTCGCGCATCCTGACGAGAGCCACGCAACGGCCACGTCCCTGTCGCGGGCCGCGCTGCCCTGCCTCAGCGGTGGCGGGGAAAGCATGCGTGCGCTGCTCTTCGGCACCCGTCCCACCGTGACGGTTGGCTACGTGCAGCTGCGTGACCGGCTTCTCTTTGCCATCAAGCCCACGGACCCGCTTCGGCCGGCGCGGGGCACGTTTCCGTTCTCTGCCTCGTCGGTGGAGGGGGTGGGCGGCGGTGATGGCGAGTGGACCTTGCCCCGCTCGGCTGCGAGCGTCACGACGGAGACGGTCTTCCGTCGGCGGTGGGTTTACCAACACCCGGAGGTGAGCCTCGAGCCCGCCCCGGTCGCCTCCTGGACACGGCTCTGCACGTGCAAGATGCTGCCGCTGTATGGCATCAAGCCGGCCTACACCCGAGAGGGGTTCTACACGGTCCCGCCGCATCAGTACTCCCTCGCTGACACCACGCGTGCCGCGGAGAGGAGCAAGACGCTCGAGTTTGTCCTTCAGCGCCTCCAGCAGCAGTATCAGATTGTGGACCACGGCGGTGCCTCCACGCAGTGGCCCCGTGCTGACCCTTCTCCGAACATGCGCGTGGACATGTCGCTGGGCCACCAGATGCACACCCTCAAGATTGGCGAAACCACCAAGACCATCTCCGTCTCTCGCATGCTCCACCGGGGCATGTACAGCAACGCCCAGGTGACACACATGCTCTCGTACCGGTATTCACTTTGGAACTACCTCACTGACGAGTTCGACGCGCGCGAGGTGCACATGGAGTCGCAGGTGGGCGAGAAGAACGCGTACAGCTGGGAGGACCTAGATCGGTGGATTCAGAAGCGCCCCGACGCGTTTATTCCACGCGGCCATGACACATGGCTCTGCGCGCGTGAGGTGGCTGTGGCGCTGCTGCCGGACGACCCCGCCAAGCCGCCCTCCTTCGACGAGTTCCACAGCTTCATTGGCTACCGATTCAGCGTGCATTTGTCGACACGCGGCAAGGTGGAGTGGCTAGCGGATGACCACCCCCTGCAGATGGACGTCCCACCACTGAGCTCTCCGGAAGGCGCGCAGTACCCCGAGCCTCCTCCTTTGATGGAAGTAGTCCTCACTCACGACAACCCCCGCGCCCTCGAGACGCGCAACCGCGTGGACCCCCACACGGGCCGCACCATCGCCTTTGAGCAGCCTGTGGAGGAGCGTTTTATGCTCGTTGATATCGACCTCCACCGCCTCTACAACCCTCGCTGCAGTTACCTGCTCAAGGTGGCCTGGCTCGGCTGTGCCGCGTCTATTGTGGCGGACTGGCACGGCTCCTTCATCGCCAACGCCGCACGCTACCACCTTCGCGTGGTACCCATCCCCTGCTACTACCAAAACCCGCGCACAGAGAGCTTGAACGTGCACTACGACGTCCAGGTGTCCGAGCAGGACGAGCCGCGTGTGCGCCGGCGTCTCTTGCGGCTGCTGGCTGAGGCGCCGTTTCAGTACTACCCCGACACCGCCGTCTTGAGCCGGCACTGCCGCCTTGTTCACCTGAGCGGGCTCTGCTACGTCATTGCGCCACCCAGCTCCACGCTGGTCGCACAGTGGTACCAGAATGCACTCGTGCGTCAGGGCACGCCGCAGCAACAGGAGCTCCTCCAGCAGTTCCGCTACGCCGTGGAGCTGGCTAAGAGCGATGTGCCGATTGACTGAGGAATGAAGTCAAGACGGTGGACCAGCTACCGTGAAAAAAAAAAAAAAACAAGACAAAACAAAACAAAGCAAAACAAAAAAGAATGCCGACAAACAATACAAAGTTGAACACACACACACACACACACGCAGTAGAACAACAACAACACGGCTACCACCAAAGATCCAGCAAGGGGACGGAAGCGTTACGTGCCTTTTCTTCAAACAAGCACCAACTGTTGTACGTACAAAAAGGGCAGATTAAGCCTCTGTCCGCCCCCTCCCCTTCCTTCCCCCCGTTCGACTACGCTTGCTGCGACATTGGGTTTTGCGCTGTATATGTGCCGAATCTTTGTTCCCACCACATCGCCTCATTTCCTCCTCCAATATTATATGTTCTTTTTGGCCCACACATCTATCACGCGTCGCACGCGCATTTTGACTCACTGCGAAGTGGCGCTTGCCTGAACTAACTTGTGACGGAGCCAACGGAAAACAACAACAACAACAACAAAAAAAGGAAGAACACCGTCGAACGTACATACACGTGGCTCGTCTGAACATCGAAGACCAGTACTTTTTTCCGTGACCTGCTCAACCTCCAAGCTCGAGTGCGTCTGCGTCTGTGTTGCTATACGTGTACCTGCGCGCGCGATCATGACTATCTCTAACGCGGATCAACTCCCCGCCATAGGCCGGCGACTCCGTGTCGAGGAGCACGCCGCGCTGCAGTGCTCTATCCCGCTCCTCGCAAGCCGTTACAAGGCACCCGCCGAGTTCTGGGGTAAGGTGTGTGGGGTCAAACAGGATTATTTGGTAGCTCAGGTCATCCCGCAAGGTTTCTTTGGTCCTCGCGTTAGCTTCTACAGCGTTGATGGCGGTAACCACTGGAAGATGCTCGAGGACCCGACGGAGGAGCAGGCCGACTTCTGCGACACCCTCCGTGGCGTGTACCAGGGCAACCCTGCGTACGCCTACAAGATGCGAAAGGTAATCCCGCCTGAGCCAGAACCGTCAGTAGACGTCCCTGCCAAGGACGACGCACTGAACCGCCTCGACGAGCAGCTTCGCGAAGAAATGAAGGCCGCCGCTGACCAAAGCCGCGACGACGACGACGAAGAGAGTGAGCAGGACGAGGGCGAGGAAGAGGAGGATGAGGAGTTGGACGAGGAAGAGCTCCAGCAGCAACGCCGACGTAAGAACAAGCCAAAGATTGTGATCATCTCTGTCACAGAAGGGATTCGGCTCGCTCACTTCATTCTCCTCCACGACCAGGCGTGTCGCCTCGTTGTGCGCGGTGCGTACGTCCTTGCTGGTGCTGCGACAGGCGAGAAGAACCGCGCGTTTGACGGCCAACCCCTCCACAACGCGTTGAAGCCATCCTGCTATCTGAAGGCCCATCACCTAGGCGATCCCTCGCGCAATCGCATCCTCTTCGGTGCCACCTACAATGAGCACACCGACTACCTGATGCCCATCACGGACGACGCCCCGGCCGGGGTCTGGACTGTCAAGTACGACGCGACCCTGAATGTTGTCGCCGTGCAGAATCTCTTCTACGAGGGCTCCCTCTTTTGGTACCGCCCTGGCACACTGGAACAGGGCCAGGTGTACTGCGGCAGTGGAGAGCGCAACCTGGACCTCTGCTTCACGCTGTAACCCCACCAAAAAAAAAAAAAAGCAATCGAAGAAGAAAACAGACGCACCGCGTGACAATGCGACTTTATTTGTCGCATGCATGTCTTCGCAACCTTCCCCCCCACTTGATCCTTCAGCTTGTCCTTTGATGTGCTCTTCGTTCACTCCGAAATGTAGATACAGACACCGAGACAGTAGTTGTGCGTGAACACGTATAGTTCCGCGCTACTCTCTCCATCAGCAACCAAAACAAGAACAACAACGACAACATGACCCCCCTCAAAAAAAAAAAAACGGAAGCACAAGGTACAAGTGCGATTCTCTTGCACGTCACGCACCTCTTCTCTTTTGGAGGCTGCCCCACTTCCCTTGAATTGTGGTGGCTCTGTTCCAGCGAGAAGGTGCCCCAGCTCCGCTTCACTGCCGTCATCTTTGGCTTCCACTGTTCTTTCTCTGTTCTTTCCACCGTGTCTGTAGAGAGAGGACGAGATTAGCCCGCTAGTACATGTGTGCTATGAATAGTTTCTGAGAGTAGGTGCGTGTCCCCGGACCTTGAAGGAAGTGTCCACGAAGCCCATCGAAACACATTTCGCCTGCCATTGTACTGTGCACATTCACGACCTATGTTTTGGTAACGTTAACGCTCTCTCTCTCTTGCCGTCAACCTCCTCTTCCTCCTCTTCCTCTCCTTCCTCCCCTATGTTTCAGTGTCCCCCGAAGAAGGCCACTTTTTCTTTTTTGTTCAATACCTTTATTTCGTTGCTCCTCCTTTCTACCCCCACCTTTTTTTTTGGTCTTCCCATTTTGTCGATTGTTCGCATCGAACAGCAGAAATAACAAAAAACAACAGAACACCCTATTATTATTAATTTTCTGATTTCTGAAATCTCTATCCACTTCCACCCCCCTCCCCCTCCCCCTCGTCTGCACACCTCTACTAGTGCACCTCACATCTCCAGCTTGGCAACTGATGAGCGAATACGCCACCCACTTCCTCAAGCGAGAGAATGATGAGTTCTTGAAGTCAAGTGCGTTGGCTGTTCACCCCGACATTCATGAAGCAGCGAACACGATTGACTGCGCTGCGGTGGAGTGGTTCGTGAAGGACATCGTGGAGATCGGCACGCCTGCGGATAGCCGCCAGCGCGCTGCTGAGGCTCGTCATCCATCACAGAATACTGCGAAGGAAGAGACCCCACGATGGGCACTCGACGGCGAGCTAGGCGGCTGCCCGTACGGCGCTCGATTCACCGGCTGGGAGCACGACCGACTGCCTCAAGACGAGCCCATCAACTACGAAGGCCACATGGCCTCCGACACACAGAGGCTAAACACCGTCGCCTCGGCGCTCACCACGCTGCTGACAGGTCGCGTCACCGTTTGGTCATCGCGCCGTGGTGGTACCCGCTTTCAACGCGTTGTTTCCCCCTCACAGCTTCAAGTACTGCTGCCTATTCTCTACGCGTGGATTGTTGACCTTGAGTGCGCCTTTGCGTTTCGCAACACGTGGAATCGGCTCGCGACCCTCTTTGTGGCCCTGTGCCCCCGTGCACCGCTCTACACGATCGCCACGGATGCGACGAGTGGCGTGCGGCGGGGAGAGCTGCTCTTCACGCTACCCTGGAAGCCTCTCTTCGAGCTCCTCCTCACCACCTGGACCGCCTGCGAGAAGGCGCTGCTTTCCGTTGACCCGTCTGCGCAGCAATTTTTCGACAACAACATGTGCGATGCTGTACAACGCGTCGCACGGCGTGCACGTGGCTTCTTCCAGCCCGATGCGCTGGAGGGCGTGTGGGAGTACGTGGCCCCACGCATCACCCCTTGCCTGGCTGACGCGCACCCCAATTCTCGGCTATTGCTGCTGCTAGGCGACTTTCTCCCTGTTGCCCACCTCGCAGCCACCCCACTGGCGGGCTGTCATACACCGGACTCGACGGACCGGGCCGGTGGCACGACAACGACGACGGTGGGCCCCACGCCGATGCCTCACCCTCTCCTCGCAGATGTGGTCAAGCTGGCAGTCGATCAGGCGGTGCAGATGCGAAGTGCGCATACGAGCCTCGCATCGTCAGTGCTTTCGGTGCTGACGAGTATGCTCGAAAACAACGTCGGGCTCGTCACGTTGGATGAGTACGCGGAGCCGCTTTTTTCGCAGCTTCTGGCCTGTGTCGAGCTCCCTTCATCCCAATCCTCCGTCAAGAGTGGCTTGCGGACGCAGCTGAAAGACCTCAAGATGCCCGTATTCACCATCGTGCTTGGACTACCCGCCGACACAACGACTCCCTTGTGGAGCCATTTGCGGCGCTTCTTGCACGCCGTGGAGCCCCTTCTGCGGCCCAACACGGCGTTTCAGCAGCGCGCCAAGTTCGCCCACGCGTGTCTTGTGCTCCTCGTCACGGCCGTCTCGCTTCGTCTATCCCGCCAACAACACACGCACCATCATCTGTGCCTCGCGCGTGGCGGGACGAGGAAGGGTGGGGCAGTTCCCCACGCCATCGACAGCCCCGGCTACCGCTGGACGCGTGCAACTGTTGACACATTCGTGGCGCTGCTCTCACCGGTGCTGATGCCGTGCCTCACGATGAAGCTGCCTGGCACCGTCGCTGTCATTTCTCGTCTCGCGCACTTGTCGCCAGCTCTCATGCTGCCAGCCATACGTGCCTTTGTTTCGACTGCGTTTGCCGGCCAGCACTCGAACGTGGCGCCCGTGGTGGCGCTGAAACTTCTGGGCCGCGTGACGGCGACCATGCTCGAGTCGAGCGCCACCCAAGAGGCATTTCTCTCGCTGACCAAGTCTGTAGCGGAACACATCACGGAGTCACTCTCTCCAAGTCACCTCGACACTACCGTGATGTCACTTTCCTGGTTGGCTGTTGTCGCTTCGTCCATGCCGCTGTCGACTCTGTTTGACGGCAGCGAGGCCGAGGAGGCAGTCATGGTGCGAGAGTTAGTGCACCGTGTTCTCAAGATGTTCCGTGGGGTCACCAACATCACCCAACAAGAGTTGTCGTGTGCTGCGAGTCTTTCTCTCGTCCTCGATGGGGTGTCAGACCGTGCCTTTGGTGAAGGCCTCGCGCTCATCGTCGCGGAGTGCCGACTGGAGAGCAACGGACTGTTCCCAATCGTCCTGGCACGCGCGTGCGGCACACGCAGTCCGCAGGCGCTGTTGCCGCTGCTTGACGTGGCGGTGGCAGCCTTGAGCGGCACGTACACGGAGAGCAAGGAGCCGCAGATGACCTGGGCGAAGAATCTGGCCGCCAACGTGATGGCAGGTTGTGGGCCCCACGTTCTGCCGCACGTGCCGCGCCTGGAGGCATGCATTGAACACCTCCTCACCTTCATCACCAGACCGTTTTGCGTGGATGCTGCGGCAGAGCTGGCACACCAGCTTGTGCGTGCCTTGACACGGCGGAGGTGCTTGGGGAAGGGCAGCCGCGTGTTCTACGCAAGTCGCGCAGCCACCAACGAGGCGGAGGGCTACCTGACGTTTGCGGCGCCTGCGGACAGCGAGTATGACAACGACGAAGACGCAGACGCGGCCGATGCCGACCCGCTCGAGGAGGACCCGGATGATGCCGAAAACGAGGAGGCTGACGAGGTGGGGTGCGAGAGCCGAGACGAGATCGGCGCGCCGCTTTGGTTGTGTGGCAAGGCACGCATGACAGTCTGCTGGGAGGACCCCACGGAGGAGCAGGCGAGTTGCGGCGCGCAGCTTCTGCAACGTTGGCTGACGGGCGGCCTTGATTTTCTCCGTGACCCAGTGCGTCCCTACACCGGCTCGACACCGGCGCGTGGCCTCGACACGGCGCGTGGTCTCGATATCACACGCGAACACGGCCTGCACGCGGCAAAGGTCATGGCGGGTGCCGTGAACTGGCTCGCAGAAGTACGGGGTATTGGCGCCTTCGTCTACACCGCCGCCTCACTTGCCACGCTGATCAGCGAAGCCGAGGCTGCGACGCCTGTCGGAGTGGTGCGCTGGCACGATGAGAAGGGGCAGCCGGTGGAGGTGAAGACGCGGGAGGAGGTTGGGCATCACGAGTGCGCACGTGCACCCGCTCCGGAGGCCACAGTGCGGGCCATTGCCCGCTTCCCGCCTCCTTTCACCGATGCGGCGCTGGCTGAGGTGCTGACGAATGCGGTGCTACCACGGTTTGGCAGCGCTGCCTTTGAGTTTTTCCGACTCGTCCCGGTCGAGGCTTTTGAGGGTGTGGTGAGCCGCCAGAAGCTCGAGGCGCTAGCTGGGCGTGCGATGGCGGTGAATGGCACGGCGACGGAACAGGTGTGGCGTGATGCGGCGATTGCGGGTGATGAAGAGCCAGCCCCCGAGAGCCTGACGCTGTCCTCCTCCTCCTCGGTGGCGGCGCACTTCATGTGTGCTACCGAGGTCGTGGCACTCTTGTCGGACTTGACCGGTGCGTCCTTCAGGATCCCCAATACGAACAGTCACGACTTGTCGTTGCGCCGCTTGAGGCTGCTTGGCGCCATCGCAGGCGGTGCCGCTCAGAGACGTCCTGCCAACTACTACGCCACCTACGCAACGGTGGTGGAGGACGCGTACTACAGCAGTCAGTACCGCTTCCTGAAGCAGAGTGGTGCCACGCTGAGTTGTGTCTTTCAATCCGCTCAGCTGCTTGTTCTGTGCCCTAACACGCGCATCGCACACAGTGCCAGAGCGATTCTCACACAACTGTGTAGCGCCGCGGTGGCTCCTGTCAGACGGCTCATAGCTGGCAGCATCGCCGCTTTCCTGCAGCGCGTCCTCGTGATCGCCACGAAGCGTGCACCAGCAGTGCTCGAGGCTGGAATGGCCTCTCCTCTTTTAATTGAAGAGGCTGGGACGGTTCCACCACCTGCTGTGTCGGCTGTCGGCGCCACGCTGACGCCTGCAGAGGATGTGCACAAACAAAAGCTGTTCGTCGCTCGGCTGTTCCCGTGCCTCGTGGGGATCCTCTCGGTGGGGCTTGGGCAAGCGCTTGAGGGCGGCACCGGTGGTGATGGCCGCGTAATGGCGTCTCTTCTCAGTGCCTTCACGCGGTGTGCGAGTGCGGCCGCGCCAACGGCAGTGATCTTGATGCAAAGGATGCTGCCGCATGCCCTTATCGCCGCCAGCATTTCACCCGCCGAGGAGTACACGAGCAGTGCCGAGAAGGCGACCACGGCGGCTCACTTGATACGTCTGGCATGGGCCGATCGCGTGCGCGCACCGCGTCGCGCTGTCTTGCTTCTTGAGCTCGTGAGCTGCTTTCACGCACCAATTAACCAGATGCGCTTCTGGCGTAAGAACCAACTCGCACAGATGGCGCCGACGCGCGCGTCGCCTGCACTTCCTGTGTCTGTCTTCACTTTGCTGGTCGAGTTGGCGGGGAATGCGTCTCCAGAGATGAGTGCCGCCGCGGTGCAGCTTCTGTTGCCGCAGTGGCTGCTCCTGTACACCCCGTCGCCTCAAACACACGTCGTGGCGCGTGTCACGAAGGACAACAAACCGTGCCCATTGGCGCAGTCAGCCGACGCCGCAGCTCAGTTCTGGAGCTGCATGAAGCGTCTCCGCTCCCATTTCTGGCGCGTGCAGAGCGACATCGGCAGCGGAGAGTATCTACCACGCACTGTTCGTGTCTCCGCTTCCGCCGAGGCTGTTCGGCGCGCGTGGCCGGATGTGGACATTGTCACTCGCCAGGATCCCCACTACATTCACCTCTACGACCTCAATGATCTGCGAGGGCAATCTGCTTCTGAAAGCCACGAGGCGATGTCGGAGGACGCTGCGGAGGTTGAGCTAGCGGAGGTCAGAGCTCAATACCGTGCGGTGATGCGTGCATCGGTGCGGCGCGCCGCCGAGCGCGGCGGAGGCATCAACTTGGCTATCAACGAAGAAGACGCACAGCGGGACGCGACAGACAACGACCTCAGGAAAAGCTGGGCGTGGCGGCTCGTGCTCCTTCACGACGAGAAGACCAAGGCGGACCCTGCGGCGACAGAACTCTCTCAGGTCTTCCTACTTGCTGCCATCGCGTTGGGAAGTGACGCGGCGGTGCCGCTGCTTCGGGCGATTGGCGAGATGGCACTCACAGACACCCTCGCCGACACGCACCATGGCCACGCACAGCCGACTTCGTGTGCGGCAGAAGTCACGGAAGGGCAAGATGAGGCAGAGGAGGCGACGGAGGGGCGGACAGCGGTGACCGCGGTGGCCACAGATGGACTGCAACCAGCGACGCTCTTCTCCGTGGCCGCCAAAACCATGAACGCCGCGCTACACGCCACCTCGTTAGACTTGCAGGCGTGTGGGGCACCGCCAGCGTCTACCGTCGCGGACGAGACCAGCTGCAGCCCATGGTCCCAGCTCACGGCGAGCCGTAAGGCAGCGCTAGAGCTCATGTACGATACACTCGTGCGCATGTCTGACTGGCGCCAGCCGCACGGTGCTCTGAAGGCCATCGACACACCACACCAGTCCGTGTGGGCCACTCTGAACCAAGATGAGGTGCGACGTACTCTGGACTTTCTTTTCGGTCGTCTTCAGCACACCACGTCTTGGTCGGAGCAGAGCAGCGCCTCACTTGTGTTGAGCTTGGCGTTTACGGTAAATTCGATGGTGGACACGGTTCTTGAGGTGTTCCCTGACATTTGTGATCGCATCTGCGCACAGGCGGAGCTCTTCCTGACAGCAGGGGCCTCACGGGATAGGAACGAGCCTTTGGAGGCCATACGCGCCCTCTTTCACCGAAGCAATGTGGCGGGACTCTTGGAAGCCCAACTGCCTCACCTGGCACCGGCGAGCCAGGTCGCAGCGTGCATGTCGGAGATGGCGAGTGCCGCCTTCACTGCGATTGAGAAGACAGCGCTGCCACCGGCTGAATGCATCCGCGGCCACCGTCGTGACTTGGACGTGGTGTTGTCTGTTCTGGCATCGTATCCGCCAGTCGTGCCCTATCGCCTGACCATCGCAGCGATGCGAACCTGCGTCACGGCGGCGTTACGTGCGCTGGATCTGGCCCTGCCTCACGCCGATCCCACAGCCAATGAGGCGCAGTTGGTGCTGCAGGAAATCGCACACACAGGCGCGCCAAAAGAGGTGACGCATGCCACTTTGGACTTCCTCTGCGAGGTGTTGGAGCACAAACACACACATTTGTGCACCACACCGCGTGCCATGGCAGTCGTCGCCCTGGCCCTTGAGAGTCTGCTTCTCTGCAAGCTGCACCAGATCGGCAAGTACGTGCTGATACAGCATGTCGCGGCGGCTGCGCAGGGCTGTATGGCTCACAGAGACGGTCGCGTGCAGATCCGAGGCACATCGCTACTGTCTGCACTCGTGCGCGTTGCGACGAACGAACAGGTGCAGGCCTTGACCAGGGGCTACATGGCCCAGCTTCGGGATGCCAGAGCTGCATGGGTAAAGTTGCCCAACACTCAGAGTGGGTCACCGGTACCCGCGCTGCCAGGTGACGAGAATCCTGTGAGCCACGACGAAGCAGGGCGTCCCACTCGACAACAGCTCGCACTCGTCATGTCTCTCTGCGCCGTTATCCAGGCCTACCCGAGCGCTTTTCCAGCGTTTGTCCCTTTGGTGATGCGGCAGGTCGCTGCACTCGCGGATGTACCTATGTTGCAACCCGTTGTGCGCCACACCTTCAAGGCCTGGTGGGACTCACACCGCGAGCGCTGGGAGACTGACTACAGGGCCGCCTTCTCCACCGAGGACGCTCACACGTTCGGCAGCCTGTGGAAGGCCACGTACTACGCGTAGTCATCTTTGAGTGTGTGTGTGTGGGGGAGGGGAGGGGGCACACCACAGGACCTCAGCCGAGATGCAGCACACAAAAAAGAAGAAGCGTGATTCATCTGCAGCTCACATTCTCACGTTTTGCCTCTCTCTTTTCCGGCGGTTCGTCTGCACACGGCAACTCGTTGTGCTTGGACGCCTGATGGCGTTCACACACGTCCGTTCTATTAATTATCTAACTGGGCTTCAATCCTCTGTGCTTTTTTATTTTTTTTTTTACTTGATGCTTTTTTCTTCTGGCTGCTACGCCACAGGTACCCCGCTCCACCGCGAACAGGTGTCCACACATACACTCACACACATACACAGAGAAGAACAGAAAACAAAACAAAACAAAAACCCAGATGAAGCACTCTCTCAAGAGAGATGCTCAGCCAACACCTATTTGTTGCTGTTGTTGCTCTCCACCCCTGGGATGTCTCTCTCCGCGTTTATCCTGGTAACGCTATCTTTTTGTCTTCTCGGTCGAGCCTGCACACACTTTTGCTCCATGCGAGCCTATTATCCTCACTGCATTCGTTCGCCTCTCCTATTTATCTTTCTCACTTGGATTACCTTCGACCGGCTCCGTCTGCCAAGTTTGGCTAGCCAGCTCTCCTCTTTGAACTCCCCCGTTGCTGTTGTGCCTTCTGAGGAGAGTGTGTGAGCGAGAGACAGAGAGGCCGCCCTTCTTGTGTCTAGTTTCCGTCTGTTGTTGCCGTTGCTGGCTATTTTTGTCTTTCTCTCTCAACTTTGCTGGTAGACACGTTGACGAGAGTTGGAGTTGGTCCTCTCCGCGCTTTCTCTTGTTTGCTTTCGCTTTACCTGCTCTCCTCGGGCGTTTTTGTTTGCTTGGCATACACCACTTTTTACTCGCTTTGCTTCTTTTCTCTTGTTTAATCTTCAACAGTGGTCTTGCCTTTGAGCTTCGTGCGGTTTCTTCTCTCTCTTTCTCTCCTCACCTTTTCACTCTTCTGTCAGAGCCCCCCCCCCCCTTCGGATTAAACAAGCACGAAGCAAGCAAGCGCACCGACGCACGTGGTCACTTCGAGATGCAAGCACTACCTTCCATACGTCCCCCGCGGACAGCACCTGCCGTTGTACCTGCCGTTAACACGAGTAGTAGCACAGGACCGACGGCGACACAGACCCGAACTGTGCCGCAGCTGATCCCGCTGGTACAGCAGCGTCCGTCGAAGCCACTCACGGTCAAATCTGCGGGCGGCGAGGCGAGCGGGATGCTATCCACGGCACGTCGCCAACCTGTTCTGGTGTATCTACCGCGACCAAAGCCAGACGGCCCCACCACCACGTCTGCTGTGCCTGTTCCTCCGCTCCCCCACACCCCCACGCCGTCGCTGTCCTCCTCCTCGGCTGTGTCCAAGGCCCCGCATACCCCAGGGCACGCGCAGCTGTCAACCACCGCGCCCGCGTCCTCCCTCGCCGAGGTGAGCGCGTCCGCTGTGGAGGCGTTGACGGTCTTGTGTACTGAGCTGCTCTCTGTTCTTTCTCCGGCCACCGAGAATGTCCTCCGTCTGGGCAACCCACTGCGCGCGCTGCTGGACGACCTGAAGACGGTGCGTCGCGCGAGGGAGAGCCAAGGTGCGCGTGCGCCGTGCGTGGCCCGGGTGGCAGTGACCGGTGCCCTCAGCGCGGATCGGCAGTCTGTGCTGGCCTTCCTTTGGTATGACAGTGCTGAGAGCACCGAGTCGGAGCGTGACCTCCTCTTGGACCAGTCCCTCGCCGGCGCCGAGGCGTCCTTCGCTAGCAACGCCGCCTCTCCGTACGTGACCGTCAAGACACGCCGCACGCGACGCGCGTCACTCCGTAGTAGTGGGACAGGACGGACACCCACTGCGGTGGTGCCCTTTCCTGCCGTGTTCATGGCCGCATCGAGCACGAGTCTGCGCGCGCCATCGCCGCACACACCACCACCACCCACCGCGGGCTTCTCGTACGACCAGCGTCTGCTCTGCTCGCCTACCGAGGGCAGCACGGGGGCCTACCCCAGCTCGTGCGAGAGCAGCCAGATGTATGCAGGTGTGCTTCCCGGAGACAGGGACGGCGCGTCGTGGCTCCCTGTCTCGCCACAGATGGAGATTGTGCAACTCTTCACGCCGCCCTCGCCTCCGCGCAGCCCGATGGGGTCAAGCCTCCAGCTGCCCTCAGCCCCGCAGAACCCACGTGTACGGCCCTCTCACTCGCCATCCCGGCAAGTGGCCGGGCGGAAAGAGGAGCTAACCAGAATGGCATCGACCCTCTCCTCTCACATTGGCATGCTCTCACCGCCGCACCGCCCCATTGACAGCGCCGGCACCAGTTCGCTTGTGCAACGCTTCACGGCAGGCCTCACCCAGTTCACCCACCATCAGCGTGTGCTAAGCAGCGACACGGAGGGCAGCACCCGGTCACCCCCACTCGGCCCCACCTCGCACCCCCTCGTCAGTGACCAAGGGCCCATTGGCACGCCGCCTGGCAGCGGCAGTGGGGTGTACCCTGCTGTGTTCAGCACACGCGGTCAGTCCCTCGTTTTTTCCTCCTCCGGCGGCTCACAGGGTGCGATGGCGACGGACAGCGAAGGCGGTGCATGGGCGGGCCTGCTTGATGTACCGCGACCTCGCGCGGACACGCTGCCGGCCGTGCCAGGACATCAGGGGTACGTGCCTGGGACGGCGGTACCCTTGTCGTGTACGTCACACCTTCTCCCCAACGGGCGTGCCACCAACGGAGCGGGGTCGGCGCGTGGCTCTGGCTCTAGCGTGAACGACGCTGGTCTCGTGCGTCAGACGGGCGGGGCGCGTGGTTGGCCGCGACGCAAAACGATTTGCGTACAAGCCGGCACATTTGACCTGTCCCCGGCTGATCTCGTGAGACAGCTGGAGACGGTCAAGGATGCGCCAAACACCGACATGGACGGCGAGACACAGGACGGTGGCCCCGCGCGGCGCCGTTCCGTCAGTCCTCCGCTGCTTTCGACCACGGCGACGAGAGGGATGGTCTCTGAGGTACCGCAGGCTCTTGCTCAGCGTGCGCCGCCGCCTGTGAAGGGCGTCGTCGCCGGTGGTGGTAGCCGTGGCCAGCGGGCATCCAATGTGCACGTGACGCCACCGTCCGTGCTACCCATGGCATGGCTTCTCTCTGAGGAGGAGCGCGGCGTGATGCACACCGGCTCGAGTCACCTACCGACTGGCGAGAAACCGTGGAACTCTACCACGTCTGCGCTGGTCGCACCCACGATGTTCACAGGCGACGCTTTCTTTCTGTGTCTGTCGTGTTCGGATATGGGTGAGTCTGCGCTGCGCACGGTGCTCGAGCCGTTATTCGGCACGGCCTTCAACGACTCGGCGCCCACGCCACCTCTCCCCGACGCAGCCCTCCCACCCCCACCGCCCACCCAGGCAGTGCTCATCCCGGCCCCGCCATCGTCTCGCAGCAACCACAAAAGTGCGAGCGAGGCGCAACCACCGACTGGCAGCGGCGCCTTTCATCGCCAGGTCGTGCCGGCGGGTGTGTCGTCCGCTGCCGCTCTCTCATCTCCTCCTGCGGCTGCTGGCAAGGCGAGGGGCGTGAACGGTAGCGGGTCCACGCGGGCCGTGCGACAGCTCATTGCGTCACAGATATATTTCATTCTCACGGGCTTTAAGGACGACGCGCTGGGCTCTGCGACCCCGTCACTGCCACAGTCAGTGGCGGCAGCCGCCGCAACCAATGCACACACCACGACATCGCGGGGCGAACTCGTCGACTCTTTCCGCACTCAGATGCAGACTCTCTACGGCGTGACGGTTGAACCGTGGCAGGTCATTCCCTTTAACGCCGAACTGGGCATTGCCGCACGTGATTTCCTGGTGGCGTACTATGCGAAGAGCAGCCGCCGGGCAATCACGCCGTTACGCGTCTCGCTCACGGACTCGCCCGTACCGAGGACAGTGCGTCCGTCATCCTCGATGGCATCAGTGTCTCCTCCCCGCTCGGCGCGTGGCGCAAGTCCTCACTACACCGGCTCGGCCACGGTTAGCTCACCACGCACACGCAAAGCAAGTGTCCCTGAGGACTGTGAAAGCGTCGAAGCCAACACGACGTCAACGTCCGTGTCCACCGTGAGTCCTGCCGCGATGTCACCTGTCGTCGCACTGAGTGCATCACCGGTGCCCTCTGTACTTGGCCGCAGTATTCTAAAAAAACGACAAGCTTCCGCCACGGACGGCATCTCAACGCCTCCGCACAGCTCCCACATCCGTGTCCCCAGCTTCCACGGAATGCCGTGGGATGACGAAGACGTCAGCGATGCCACCAGTGGTGCAGAGGACGGCAACAGGGCCGGCACGGGTGGCGATTCCGAAGGCAACCACGAGCTGCCGCTGTCTTCGTGGTCGGCACCCGGTGCGGTCACATCCTTCACCACCTCACCGCGCCCCACCGGCGTGTACCCCCCATGGAGTGGAGGCAACTGCGCGCCGCCGCTCCTGTCCACCTCCCCAACCACCATCTTCTCCAGCAGCGGGGCAGAGCTCTCCGCAGGGGGGAACGGCAGCTGCGTCCCACCGTGGCGTCTGGCCCCTCCTTTGCTTTCCAACGCTGTCAGCGGCCTGTGCAACGTCGTGCCGCTCCCCGAAACGGAGCTGCAGACGGACAGCACCGCCAACAAGTCGCCGCGCTGTGAAGACACGCATGTTCAGCGCCTGTTGCGCCGCGTGACGACAGACATTTGGTTCAGCTCGGGTGCCGCGCAGCTCTCCACGGTGGCCAAGCACTTTGAGAAAGTCTCCGCCTCGCACTTTCTTTCGCACGTCGCCGTCTCTCTGCGGATGTGGTCTGACCAAATTGAGGCAGCCTTGCCGGAGGCGATTGCCTCGGCTGAGCTCTACAGGGTCAAGCTGCAGACGCGACTCAGCACCCACGCACAGCGCCGGCAAGCTCTTGCTGCGACGATTGACCACCACGAGACACACCTGTGCCCTGCCACGACCGTCCGCTCGATGCGGGCTGCCCTGGAGACGGCGTTTCTCGACGTGACACAGAGCTTTGCACGGGACGTGCGCGTGATGTTGGTCCTGCGGGAAGCACCGCGAGAGATATGCGGTCCAGGCAACAGCAGCACCACCGCGCTTGACGCTGCTGTGGCACGTCTGCGGGAGCAGGCCCGGAGCTTTCACGAGTTTTACCACAACCAGGGGTGGGAGCAGAAGCGTGCAGAGTTGGTGAATACGATGCGGACACTCCGCAGCCAGCTGCAGCGAGACACCCGCGCACCCGCCTCTGCCCCCCTGGACGGCTCTGCGAAGCGAGCGTCCGTACCGCCGGCAGAGACTGCCACTGCGCGAGTGGAAGTGGAGTCTCTCGCGAAGGCGTGCCAAGCGCTGGACACACAGCTCATTGCCCGGCTCTCGCAGCTCAACACGGAGATCATCAACACCTTTCTCCAGTATTGCGTGGCGCGACTGGAGACGTTCAAGGATGTCTCGCGGAGGGAGATGAAGGCGGTACAGACCACCTACGAGTCTCTTTTGGCACAGCTCGCGGCACTTCCAGGGGCGAAGCATTACGTGCCCCTGTCTAGTACACGCAGTGCACTGCGAGGCTGGCGTCAGCAACTCTCTCTGCTTGCCACGCCGCCCCGCAGCCGAGTCGAGCCGTTTGTCTTTGCGCTTCGTGCGGCTCTCTGCGAGGACCAGGTCCGCGCCCTCGCCCGTGTCCACAGACTGTGCGGACGCACACGGCGCGGTACGGCGGCGGCGGCAGCAGCGACATCTGGTCTGGTGCGTGCGGCCTCCCACGGGGTCGTGCCTCCGAAGAGAGCACCCCTCACGAAACCCACCAGCGCACCGCACAGCCAGCCGAAGCCCGCCCGCACCACATCGCCCGCGAGCTCGCTCTCCAGTGCCTCAGTCGCACCCACACCGCCGCCCATGTCGCTGGAGGCGTGCTTGGCGGATACGGCAGGCGGGTACACTGGCGTGGGTAAGCGGAGCCGCCGTCTGGTGTGGCGGACACGGTACGCGGGTCCTGGCGCCTCGCGTGGCACGGAAGGCTCTCGCGACGACGATGACGCCCACGCACTGGCTTTGGAGTTCAGCCTCTTTGGTGCCCAGTCGCTTCGCCGCGGGCAGACCTCCCTCAGCGCGAGCTTGCGTGGTGTGGCACCATACATGTCACCACGCGACCACCGTCGAGGCAGCAGCGCGCTCTCTGCTGTGCCGCCCACGTTTCTGGCCAAGGTGTCTGGCACGTCTCCGCTCGCGTCTGCCGCCTCGTTGGAGGCCTCGGTCGGGGCGGCGTCTGCCCAACTGGATGCCCGCGAGACGCCATCGCCACAGTCGCCAGTGCCCTCCCCCACAACGACATCCGCGGCCGAATTCCCGTCTTCCCTGGCGACGTGGCGTCTACAGGTGCCCGCAGAGCTCCGCACCACCGGCCAGTTCACCGATGAGCCGCTGCTTCAGCTTATTCTCGAGACGTGGGATGAGTTGCTGCTCGCAACCCCCATGTACGCCTGGATTCAGTATTTCGAGGCAGACTACATCGATGCCGTCAACAGCGTGGGGACGGATCTTCTGAGCGCCCAAAAAGCATGGCTCGCACGTCTGGCAAGCACCGATGAGAAAATCAAGGAGCACATTGGCCAAGTTGACGTGGAGGTTGCAAGGCTCAAGAGTGCCTCTGAGGCAAAATCAATCTCAGCCACAGTAGCCAAAGTACGTGAGGAGAGCCAAACCATCGGCGACGCTCTCGCAGCGGCGCGCCGTGAGATGTGGACCTGTGCGATAACGGCAGCAGAGGACGTGCGAACCGAGTGAGGCCCGACAGCCGAGCTAGGCGGAGGTGCACGCAACCAATGTACAATGTGCCCGTCACTGTGCGGTCTGATTTTCTGCTTTTTCACTACCAACTCACCTCGCACTTCCGCTAGTCCCCGACACGTGATCGGTGACGTCGCCTGGCGAGGCTGTGCGTGACGGGTGTCTCAGCCGATACAACCCTCTCCTCGTGCACCCTCAAAAAAAAAAAAAAGCGACGATGATGGGCATTCCCACTCATTTCAATGTAGACCTACCTTTTTCTTTGTCCCCCCCTTTTTTGTTGTTGTTGTGAACTATTTACAGTCGCCACGAACGTGCACATGCCTTCACAGAACCACAGCACACAAAAGGGTCACAACACAGCATAACACACGTTTATCCTTTTTCTCTCCATATCCTGAGCCGCTGACACATGCTTGCTTGTTCTCTCAGTTTCAGAGCCACGTCAGTACCCCACCGAGACTTCGTCGGACTTTTCTCTTGTATTTTTCTTTTCTTTCTCCACTTGTTTTCCTGTTCGCACTGTGCCTCCAGTGCTTCCCTCTATGATGTGATTCTCCTGATACCACTCGTCGGAGCGTTCATGTAGTGCTGTTCCCTCCTTTCCCGTGTTTTCTTCGTCGCGACCATTCGTTGCTGGGTGATGTGTGTGGTTGGCGCGCTGCTGCATCGCACACACACAAACACGCACGCCTGCTGAATCCTCTGTTACAACGGTGCTATGTTAGTTTTTTCTTGTCGTGCTGCCTCCCCCCCCCCCCTCCCCGTTACTGCTTTCCCCACATGAACACATTATCTTCTCCTTTTTCTCTCTTTCTCTCTTCCTTTCTTGTGTGTGTGCGCGCGTACGTCACTGAGCACATACAGCTGTTCATCAACTTAGAGCACCAAACAACAGCAAAAAGGTGCATTTCCCAGAGCCATACCCAAACACTCTCTAACACAGAAGGAAAACGGCGGGGACATCTTGCTCAAACAGTGAGAAGACCGAAGCAGCCAACATATCCAAAGTAGTCTAGGTGCTTCTCTACATCGACTGGAGAAGCAACTATTTTTTTCTCTTTTTGCTGATTTCGCAAACCTCTAGATCCCACGAAGGCGCGCTTTCTCTTTTTCTCTTCATCGCCTCTTTGTTCAATTGTGAAACGCCTCGTCTGTACTTGTATTAGTTTTTGCCACCCCCGTTTCTTCACCCTCCTTTGTTTTTTTTTTCTTCTTCACGCGTCCCACATCACTTGTGCTCAGGTCAAGTTTCTTTGTCGTTGTTGCTGTTTACCATGTCCGACTTCACGACGTTGCGCTCCAAATCGGCGCTCACATTTGACGCTGCCATGCCCCCTGTTCTGCAGAGCTACATGCCTGGCTCTATTAACAGCTCCTACGCCGTCACGTTACCGATTCAGGACATCTCCACACAGTACGGCTACGGCGGTGGGGTGAGCTGCGATCCCTTCTACAGTAGTTTGCTTCGCAGTGGTGCGAGCTCGCGCAATGCGCGTGGCGTGGAGGCGAGTCTTCTCCGCCGTGAGATCGAGCTTCGCGGCGAGTTTCAGCGCCTCAAAGCTGAGGATGAGGAGCGCAGTCGAGGCTACTTTCTGCAGCAGCGCCACCAGGAGGAGGCCGAGGAGCGGCAGCGCTTGATGGAGATGGCCCGACAGATCGAGCAGGAGCGGAGCAAACGCATAGAGGAGCAGCAGGAGCGCCTGCTTCAAAAAGAAAAGGAACTTGAGGAGTGGAAGGTGGAGCGTATGCGTGAGATGGAAGAGCAGCGGCGCCGCCGACAAGAAGAGGAGGATCGGCGCCGCGAGCTCGTGCACCAGCGGGACCTTCAGCGCATCAAAGATGAGGCGGAGGCCCGTGCGTCCGCTGCGACGCACTCAGCCGACACCGCCAAGCGCATGGAGGAGGCTCTGCAAACCATGCAGAAGAGCATGATGGAGAAGATGCGTGAAGAGCTGCAGCGCGCTGCCGAGGCACATCAGCATGAACTGGCTGATCGCGAGGCCGAGTGGACTCAGCGGGTTGAGAAGGCCGAGATTCAGCGCAGTGCGGAGCTTGCGAGCGTGCAGCTGAAGCTATCCCAGGACAGCGACCGCGCCGCCCGCAGCGAGGAGCAGCTCCGTGAGGCACGAAGTCAGCTCGCCAAGCTTCTGAGTGAAATGGAGCAGCTTCGCCAGCAGCGCGCTGTGACGTCGTCGAAGGACAGAGAGGTCAACGAGTCCCTCAGCGAGACCCACCGTGCTACCGTTGGCAAGCTGCAGCAGATGTACGAGGACGACAAGCGCGAGCTCCAGCGCCGCCACATGGAAGAGCGTGAGCGACTCTCGCACGAGATGGAAAGGCGTCTGGAGGAGGCCAAGGACAACCACGCCGCGCTGATCCGCAGCAAGGAGGCGGAGATTGACGGACTCGAGCGTCGCCTTACCACGACCCAGCGCGAGTTGGAGGAGACCAAAGCGAAACTCCTCCTGTCGAGCCGCGCAAGCGCCACCGCCAGCAATGACGCCGCCGACCTCAGTCGCTTGCGCGAGCAGGTCAAAGCACTGGAGAGGACGAACTACGAGCTGGAGGATGGACGAAAGCGGCTCGAACGCCGTCTTCGGGAGAGCGAGGAGCGAGCTGAGGCACAGACGCTCACGCTGCAGGGCCTCAAAGATGAGTATGCCCAGGCCACCCGCCAGGCTCAGCAAGAAGCGGAGGACCTTCGTAAATCGAACGTGACCTTGCAGTCTGACCTTCGCAACGCCCGCGAGACCCATGAGGAGGAACTTGCGCGCCTCAGGCGGCAGATTCAAACCGCCGAGGACTCGGCAAAATTGCTGACCAACAAGGAGAGTGAGGCACGCAGGCTCGTGGAAGAGCAGGCGAACGAGCGACGTGCGTGGGAAGAGGAGAAGACTCGCTGGCAGCAAAAAGTACGTGCTGCGGAAGAGGAGGCCGCCGCGGCACGTCGCCAGCAGGAGGCTCTGCAACGCGATTTAGAGCGTCAGCAGACACAGTGTCAACAGCTCCAACAACAGCTGGACGAGCGTGCGGCCCAACTGCGCAAGCTTCAGACCGACTCGGAAAGTAAAACGGAGCTGGAGTACGCCTTGCGGGATGCCCGCGCACAGACCCAACGCGTGGAGGAGAGTCACCGGTACGAAAAGGAGGTGTTGCAGAAACAGCTCAACACACTGACGGAGTCGAAGGAGCGGGAGCTTCAGGAAACACGCGATCAGCTGGCGGAGGCTCGTCGCCAGTGCAGCGCACTGCGTGATGAAATCTCACAGTCCAAGTACTCCCGCGACGAGGCAGCACAGAAGCTGACGCGTGACCTCTCCGACAAGGAGATGGAGATTGCCCAGGCACGCCGCGATGCCGATTCGGCCCGGCAAACCGTGGAACAATGGAAGCACAGCTTTGAAGAGCTGCAGCAACGGCTCGATCGCACGGCCCAGCAGTCCCAACGCAATGTGGAGGCATATGAGGAAGAGAAACGCCAGCAGCAACACCGACTTAGCCAACTCGCCGAAGAGAAGGCAGCGGTGGAGCGACGTCTGCGTGACCAGGAGACGCAGCTGCTGACCAGTTCCTCCAAAGATTCCGAGACGCAGCGAGCACTGCAAGAGCGTGACGCTGCTATTCAGCGACTGCAGACAGACGTTCGCCAGCTGGAGGAACGCGTGGAGCAGCAGAGATCGGTGGAGCGCGAACTGCGAGATCGCTTGGCACAGGCAAATAGTGCCGCCGCGTCCTCGCCCTCGTCACAGCCGTCGCGACCCAACGCGCCGTTGGACTACTCCGCGTCGTCCGCATCGATGAGCAGTGGGCCGCGGGCGCCCCCACCTCCACCATCATCTGCGCCGCCCATGGGTGTCCCGCAGCTGACCACAGGACTGCAATCCAGTTATGGGAACTACAACACACCCAGCGTGTCGGTGCCTCCGCCAACTTCCGCGGCGAGCCCAAGCCGTCCAGCAGGATCGCTTCCCGTGCCAGGCCTGTCGCCGGCGTCTCTCTCAGGTGCGTCCTACGGCGTACCCGCACCCCCGCTCTCGCCAAGCCTCTCTCTGCAAGCCCCTGCCCCGGCACCCACACCGGCCTCACCACCTCGTCCGAGTGCTCCTACAAGCAACCCCACGTACGGCGCTCCAGGGCTGACCACGAACGCCGCGTCGTCGTCGTCGCCGTCGTCATCTGGTGGCGTGCCGACGATTCCTATCCCGTTGCCAAACACGGGCACGAACCCGCCAGCGCCGCCCCGACCGTACAGTAACTTTGACACCCATGAGAACTCGCCACTGAGCCGTGACCGTGGCAGCGCTGCGCGGCCTCCACCGCAGTCGGCAGCGCCGGTTCCGATCCCTGTGCCGCTGAGTGTGCCTGGCGGGTCGATGGGGTCGGCGAACACGAATGCCTCGTCCTTCACGACCACGCTGACGACGAACAACTCTGCGCGAACGTCGTCTAACACGATACCACCACCGCCACCACGGCTGACGATCCCTACGACTACCACCAACACGGCGATGGGCAGCGGCAACAGCACGCCTCTCTCCATTCCTGTACCCACACAGCTCGGAGGGTCCTCGTTCCAGGTGGCAAAATCATCCACAACAACCTCTCCTACGTCTAGTCTTGGCATGGCCGTCCCTCCGCCACCGCCGCCGTCCATACCCATCAGTGTGCCTGTCCCTTCAGGCACCGCCTCCTACACGGTCGCGATGCCGCGAAACACCGTGGCCAGCACCACCGCTAGCACGAGCAGTACAGCGTACAACTCGAACCAGTACAGCACCATGCCAGTACCGCCACCCACATTTGCACCGCAGAACCTGTCGCTCTCTCCGCCAACGGCTACCAACACCTCCACCGTTCCCGTGCCCGTGCCCGTGCCTGCGTCTTTCCCTATTCCGCAGTTCCATCATTCTCAGCCTAACCTGCAGGTGGCGCCGATCCCTATTCCAGGCCTCGCGCCGCCATCCCCAGCCAAGGACAAGAAGAGTAAAAAGGACAAACACGATAAACAGGATAAACACTCCAAGTCCAGAAAGTAGCATCAAGGTGTTAGATCCAGCGCAACTTTGTGGACAACTCACTTACTTTTTTTTTTGCGAAAGATGACGCCTTTATTCTCTTACTGTTTTCGTTTTTTTTTGTTTACACAAATAGATCCGGCTCTTCAGATTAGTCCTCGTTTCCCCCCTTTTTTCTTTTCTTTGTAGATGTACGCGATAGGATGCAGTGATTGTCCCTTTTTTTTTGTCGGTTCATGACGGTGTCGACGGCAGGCTTCCTCTTTCGCCAATTGTGATTTCTCTTTTTTTTTTCCTCTCTTCAAACTAGATCCCTCTACTCTGTTACACTCCTTCACTTGCACAAAGTGAACCCAAACAATTTTTATTTCTTCTTCTGACCGCATCGCCACAGACGTCTGCGCACTGTTGCTGCCAGAGTAGTTACGCCGTTGCCTGTGAGAGGAATTCTTGACTTGGCTTTGCGTGATTATGAGCACCGCAGGCGAGGTTGTGCTGAGGGTTCTCAGTGCGAATTTCGTTCTCTCTGCACGGCCACGCACTGTGGCCAGTCAAGGGTGACTCGTAAACTCACTGTCTCATACGCCTCGACCCCTCTTTTTTTTTTTTTTTCTGTATGTCACCGTCAATGCTGGTTGGTGGCTCTCGTGTCCTCCCCCCCCCCCTTTACATCGTACTCCCAACATGCTTTGTCCTCATGTCCCGCCTTGGTTGCGTCAACTCTCTTTTTAAATGTTTCTCCGTGAACCAAGAAGTACAGTTCGTGGTGCAGGGACAACAAAACCTGAACAGATAGACACATATATACGCATATAGTCGCTTCAACAGACAAAGCGACCTGTGCGTTTTTTTTTTTGGCCGCAATAGAAAGCACCTACCACAATTCTTTCGCATTTCTTCTCCTTCCACAGAACATGTCTGTGGACGAGTTACCCCCACGACTCACCTCGTTGGCTGCAGAGGACAGGCCGCTCTTTGTGTCCTCCGCCAAGAAGTCTATCGCGCCAACCCTCACGCACCAGTTTGAGGTGGTCTGGCCCTGGCCTGTCGGTACCGCGGCGGCCCACGAGACACCGCAGGATACGGATGCCGCAGCGAAGGCCGATTGTTGTGCGACGGATTCGATGCGGCGCTATAGCCGTCCTACGCACATTCTCCACATGACGGCAGAGGGCCACAAACCTGCCGCCTACGGCACGCGCCGGGTGTGTCTGTCGCTGAGTCCTGGTTGCCGGTTCAGGCTGCCCCTAATCGCCACCAGCGCGGGCGTCAGCGGCCCTTACAGCGGTGTGTTCTGGCGCGTTGCGCACACACCCCCTGTCAGCGCCTCCGCGAGCGTACCACCGCAGTGTGCTGAGGTTGTCATCGGCGAAGCTCGTGCCATTGAGGCCGTGGTGCGCCGTCGTCGCGAGTCTGCTGTGCGGCGTTCGCGGCACGTGCCAGTGCCGCGTGTGCTCTCCCGGCTAGTCGTAGAGGCGGGTGACGGACAGCCAGTCTTGCCGGAGGCCTCCATGTTGGCCGCATCTGTCCACACACCCGTTTACACGCACTGGCTGCGGTCTGTGCCGTACCGCGTGGCGTTCAGCCAAACGTGGGCCGACACACTGTTCGTGTCGTTGCCCTGCGAGGAGCGGCTGCTCACATTGCGGGTGCCGAGTCGCACAACTCTGCCAGACGGGCGGCATACCTTGTGGAGTGACGCCGCGCCTCGGGGCGCCCTTTGCGTGTCCTCTCTGTGCTTACCACGGGGTGTTGTGCCGCTTGACATGGCGGAAGTGTCAGGCCGTGGCGTGGTCGCCGTGGGCACGTACGAGCACGGCGTCGTGTTGTGCGCAGTCTCTGAGGACAGCGCCGCGCTGGACACGGTGCTGCGGACCGTTTCCCTGGCTGGACAGGGCAGTGCAGTGTTTCCCATTACCCGTCTGGCCCCTCTCTTTCCACCACCGCAACCCGCGGGCACCCATGCTGAGCTCCCGCCTCCTGCACTGCGAAGAGGTCGGCCACGTGCAGGCCAAGTCGCGACCCCGTTCTTCGCCTGGGCCGCCAAGGCGAAGCCCATCGCGGCAGCACGCGAGGGAGCCTTGCTGGTGTCCTCCCCGTACGAGGTGACGCCGAGGCTGGTGAAGCTCAGTGACAACCGGAGTGGCCATGGGCGCCAGGAGGACTTGCCCGTTGTCGGTACCCTTGGCGCACTTCAGTACGTAGCCTCCGACATGAGCGGCGGCGCAGAGAGGCTTGTGCTTGCCAACGTGAGCCAAGTAGTGGCCTTGACCAGCGCGACCGCCGCTGAGGCAGATGACGGCACCTCTCAGCCCCGGTCTGAGCACGTGTTGCCCTGCGTGCGGCAATCCGTTGTGTTCCGCCACAACTGCCTTCTCCACCGGCTAGCCGACAGTCCCGTGGTGCTGTACGACGCGGTGTACAGGAAAACAAAGACAGTCGACCAAGCGTACATTCCCAACCACACACGCCACTTCGTGGTGGTGGTGGACGGGCAGAACAAGCTGCTCCTGCTCGACCGCAATGCGCGAACGTACACGCTCCTCTCTTCCTTTTCGCTGGGACGAACCGCCGCGGCTGCGCCAGAGTCTTCACCGGTGCTTTCCAGGGTGGCTGTGGGCGCGGGTCGACGCGGTGCCGCCGTCCCACGGCCCAAGCGGCGACGCCCAGAAGACGATGACAGTGAAGGCACCCGCGTGCCGGGCCCAGGCACACTGTCTTGTGGTCTCGTGGAGCCGGACGATGTGTCAGACCTGTGCGTAGGATTGGCTGTTGTGACGGCCGGTGATGGCTGGATTGGGGTGGCTGCTGCCTACGATCAGCACTATGTCGCACTCGTCACGTGGAGCGCGGAGTGAGTGTGATGTGTCCCGATGTGGTGCCTTGCTTTGTTTTGCCCCCTCTTCCTGCTTGCCCCGTGTTCTCTCTCTCCCTCCGTCTGTCTCTGTCTCCATTTCTCATGATAATATTAACAGCACACTGCGGGGCACGCGCGGCGTGAAGAGAGCCACTCACCCCTCACTGGCTTGGCACACGTACTTCACCTTGCCATCTCCCTTCACATTCACACACAGCCTCACAGAAGGAGCATCTGCCAACGGTCGATTCTTTACCCGTCTCACAATAAGCCCTCCTCAGTACTCTCCCCAGGGTACCTGTATCTGCGTCCGTATCGCTTTTCCCATTCTTCCCACTCTCTTAACCTCTCCTTCCTCACCCGGCTCTCAGCCTCCTTTTTGTTCCTTTCTTGTTCCTCTTTGAAGTTGCCAGTCAACTTTATCAGCAACAAACCGCAGGTGTACTGCGTTCTATCAATCCGATTACCGGTCTTTTGTTTTCCCCCCTCTCACCAGTTACGTCAGCACCGATGGAAGGATTCTATGGTCTCGAGGTTGCCACCGGCGGCAAGACGAAGCCCACGATCCCCGCTGACTGCTTGCTGCGCGTGACGGAGGTGGCTCTGCCTGTGGGCACCGACGGACCTGTGGTGCTTGAGGCGCACGTCGATGGTAAAGCGTTCACGCTCGCCACGTTGGACGCCCTGAAGGCCATCTACCATGTGCCGCTAGACATTGTCTTCAACGCTCGCCAATCGGTCACGTTTAGTCTCACGCCTATTGGAGGTGCGCGTAAGACGGGCAGTAGCGTCCATCTCACCGGCTATGTGCAGCCTGCAGATGACGACGAAGAGTTTTTTGGCGACGACGAAGAGGAAGACGATGAAGACGATAGCTAAGAATTGACACGCTCTTTACCGCCCGCTCTCTCTCTCTCTCTCTCTGTCTCTCTCTCTCTCTCTTGCAAACCAACGAATAACTATGTTAATACCAGTAATGCACACACACACACACACACAACATAACGTTGACAATCTCCGAATGGTGTTACACAGCCTCCGTGTTTTCCCAGATCTTTGTTTCCGTTTCTGCCAAACAGTTGTGACTGGCCACTAGACACTCTGCTCTGCGTGTTATGCACAGTGTGGTACACCCAAGCAGCCCTGGTCCACATGAGCTGTTTCTCCCCCCCCCTTACTCGTTTCGCTCTTGTTACGAAAGTCATGGATGCTTTGAGCACACGTCGCGAGCCGATCTCCTGCGGCATGCAACTCATTGCGCCATCTGTCTTCTCACCCGATTCTACTTCCGTCCTGTTGTCCCCAATCCTTTTCGTCCGCTTTTCTCACTCTCTCTCTCTTTTATATTATTATCCCCATCTCTTCCTTTTTGTTTTGTTTTGATATGCAGTAATTATTTTCCCCTCATAATTTTTGCGTGCCCAGTCGTTTAACACCCTTTTCCCCAGTTACATCCTGCTGTGAGTGCTTCTTTAACAGTTATACAATCAACGTAATACCGCATCCCCATAATGGAAGGTTTTTACGGTATTGAAATCGCTCCGGGCAAGCAAGTCAAGCCCAAGGTGCCTGAAGGCTGCGCTCTGCGCATCACCCAGCTCGCGGTCCCCGCGAACACGAGCGGTGCCGTGTCTCTCGTTGTCGCCTACGAGGGCAAGCAGTTCACCATCGCCACGCTGGACCCCAAGAAGGGCATCTTCCAGATCAACACAGACCTCGTCTTCACCGAGACACAGGGTGTGTCCTTCTCCGCACAGGGCGCTGGTGCTATCCACGCCACAGGCTACGTTCAGCCCGTCGGCAACGATGACATGATGGGCCTCGATGATGAGGATGACAGCGAGGAGGACTTCGAGGACGCCGATGACAGCGAGCAGGACGTCGCCGCTCCGAAGGCCATCAAGGGCCAGCCTGTTGAGAGCGACGATGACGACGAGGAGATCGATGGTGAGGACAGCGATGACGCCGGCGCCATGCCCGAGGAGGACGATGACGAAGAGGACGATGACGAAGAGGATGACGACGAGGAAGATGACGCCCTCCCCCCCGCTGACATGGATGATGACGAGGAAGACGACGAGGAAGTCGATGACGATGACGTGGATGAGGAGGACGACGACGACGAAGAGGACGACGACGACGACGAGGACGATGAGGACGATGAGAGCGAGGATGAGGTGCCTCGCAAGTTCCAGCGTACCGAAGGTCGTGGTGGTCGCGGTGGTCGCGGTGGTCGCGGCGGTGACCGCGGTGGCTTCCGTGGTGGTCGCGGCGGAGATCGCGGTGGCTTCCGTGGAGGTGATCGCGTCGGATTCCGTGGAGGTGACCGCGGTGGCTTCCGTGGTGGTCGCGGCGGTGACCGTGGTGGCTTCCGTGGAGGTCGCGGCGGAGATCGCGGTGGCTTCCGCGGTGGTCGCGGCGGTGACCGTGGTGGCTTCCGTGGAGGTCGCGGCGGAGATCGCGGTGGCTTCCGTGGTGGTCGCGGTGGTGACCGCGGTGGTCGCGGCGGCCGTGGCGGTGGTCGCGGACGCTACTAAGCGCCCCTCATCTTGGTGTAGGATGCTTCGTGAAGCGCGTGCCAGGCACCTTTTCTCCGCATCCTGCATCTCGCTCAACTCACACTAACACGACTTAAATGAAAAGATGGAGACACGCCCACGCTTGTTATCTTTTTCGCGAACCGCACCTAATGTTTTGCTGCCATTGCGCTGCTGTTGTAGTTTTGTCCCCCCTTTTCCCCCCCTTGCCCACGCCCCACCTCGTTTTGTTTTTTTCCTCGTCGTGAGCTCGTGACATCGTGTGTCGAACATATAATCATTAACCCTAACGGTTCGACACAAGGTAGATGGGACATGGCTTGGAATGGACTTGTGGGAGTGGTGATAACGAAGCAGCGAGTGCGAGCAGCTGCCTTGATGAAACCACAATGATCGCAATTTGAGGGGCGGAGGCCAAGTGCACGAGACAATCGCATCCCATAATTCAACGCTAAAAGCAAACAAACAAATTTAAAAAAAAACGCAGAGAAAACCGAAAAAGAAAAAAAAAGAAAAAAAAAGTACACAGTCCCATGACCTGTCCCTGTGCCGTGTACATTGTTTGTTCCTATCTGCGCCGTTTCCTTTCCCCTTATTTTTCTTTTTTTTTTTCAGTGCGAGAGACTATCGCTTTTCTATTTTCCTTTTCCCCCTACGCTCAAGTATCCCAATAAGCACTCTTGTCCTCTTTGCGCGCACAAAACAAAATCGTACAACTGAAAAAGAAAACGGAGCTTGGAATACCAGTGACATCTCAGCACACTGCGGCCGAACGCATCCCGAGGCTGTGTGTGTGTGTGTGGGTCTACGCATTCATGCAGACTTGCCAAGGGCAGCAGCACCTCGCTTCACGTGTCTGTCCGTGTTCATGGGTGTGTGTCAGAGGGAATGCATATAGCTCACCAAGAAACACTCGAAAGGTGGAATAGGGTGACGTGCGGCGCACATGCACATGCTATCACCCCCCCCCCCCGCCCGCAACCGATCAGTTTTGTACGCACATTAAGGCTGGTGACTGCCGCTGCCGCGAGCCGCTTCGCCAAGGGTACTGGCCCTATCCGACTCGAATTCCACATTTGTGTATTTTCCTCTCTTTCTCCCTTTCTCTCTCTCTCTCTTTGAACTTGCCTGCTTCGAAAGTCTACCAGTGCTTGCAATACTGACACGTCTTTGTCCTTCTTCTCTCCTCGCTTCACCAACACAACTTCTCATCAATGCAAGAATTCCACGCATTTCAAGTCGCTCCCGGCAGCGAGCACGTGCTGGAGGTGCCTGAGGGACAGGGCTACCATCTCTCGATTGTGTCTCTTCCACACAACCAGAACAGCGGACGCAGCACGCTCTACGTGTCCGTCGACGGCAAGTCCTACGCGGTCGCGACTGTGGATGCTCAGCGTGGCATCATGCAGGTCACCACTGACCTCATCTTCAACTTTGAGCAGAAGGCGGTCTTCCAGGTCAAGGGTACCGCTTCCGTGCACTGCGTCGGCTACCGCCAGGAGCTCGACACGGAGGATGAGGACATGCCCTTCGGCTTCGATGACGAGGAAGACGACGAGGGTCCCCTCAAGCTGCCTGTGGAGCAGGCCACTGGTGGCGCCAAGGTGGAGCAGCTCGATTCCAGTGACGAGGAGGACGACCTCGACGACGAGGAGATGAGCGACGAGGATGAGGAAATGGCAGATGCCCCTGCTGACCCCACCCAGGCCGGCCCCAGCTCTGAGGACGAGGACGGTGAGGAGGTCGACATGAGCGAGGACGACGAGGAGGACAGCGATGAGGAGCTTGACGACGAAGAAGGCAGCGATGACGAGGAGGCTGATGACGAGGAAGACAGCGACGACGAGGAGGCCGATGACGAGGAAGACAGCGACGACGAGGAGGCGGAGGCGATGATGCCGCCCACCAAGTCCACCCGCGGTGAGTCTCGCGGCAGCCAGGGCACACCCTCTCCTGCCAAGGCTCAAGGCACACCCTCTCCCCGCAAGAGCCAGGGCAGCCCTCAGGCTCCCCGTGGAAGCCAGGGCAGTCCTCAAGCCGCCCGTGGAAGCAAGGGCTCTCCCAACCGCTCTTCTCAAGGTCGCCGCAGCCACTGAGTGAACAGGCACGAATACGTGCAAGTAAAGAGTAACAATTCATAACCACAACAGCAACAAAAAGAAATAAAAGAAAAGAGACACCACCACAACACCAGCTACACACAACTAATAACGGCACCACCACCAAAAGCTGGCGCCGAAACGACGATTAACAGTTTAGCTCTCTTTCACTCTAGTACTCCCTTGCTCTCAAGCTCGGGTGTACGTCTCTTGTTATTATGAACAAACAACACAACTGGACTAGCAACCATGCCACACCTGTCTATACATGGGCGGAGAAGGCGGACGAAAAGGTGACCCCAACCCACACACAACCCTTCACTTTCTCAGGCTGCAAAAAAAAAAAAAAAGCACACTTGTAGAGAATTGAAAGTGTGTGTGTGTGTGTGCCACCAGCAAATGAAAGCCACATGGGCAGGCTCCCCCCTCCCTCATCGCCTGAACTGAATGACCCCAGTTGAGACCTTCAGTAGATAAGTATGTGGCAGATATTGATATATATATATATACAGATAAAGTGGGGGTAATGCATCTCAACACCATTCCGAGCCACGAATGCCGACAACACCGAGGGATCGTTTGGGCTCTCACAACGCGCTCCGACACTCCCAGTACTCGGCGCCGATTGGTGCTCCTCAATGTCTTTCGTCCCCCCCCTCTCACTTTCTTCTCCCGCTCTCCAATTTTTTGGTCCTTTCTCTCACTTGATGATGTCATTTTTGTATTGCTATCAGCCTTGCCGTCTTCCCCAGCGATAGATACGCACACACACGCTTGGTCACCAAACAGGCCGTCATACCGACGCGAGGCACACACCACTTTCATGCACCGATGACCTTGGCCAATCCAAACCCTGTTGTTTTTGAGGAGTTTCAGCACCGAGGCCGCACCAGGGACGAAGCCATCGCAGAAAAAGACGACGCAGTGCCAGACCCAATCGACGAGTGGGAAATCTTTGAACTCATCCGCGGGATTCGTGACCCCGAGCACCCCAACACACTGGAGCAGCTCAAGGTTGTGGAGCCAGATCTAATCTCGGTGAATTGGGCAAAGAAGCATGTGCGTGTGCAATTCACCCCGACGGTGCCTCACTGCAGTCTAACGACGCTGATTGGTCTCAGCATCAGCCTGCAGTTGCAGCGCTCACTTCCATTGTACACAAAAATCGATGTGTACGTCACACCGGGCTCACACGAGCAGGAGGAGCAAGTGAATAAGCAGCTCAACGACAAGGAGCGTGTGGCAGCGGCGCTGGAGAATCAAAACCTGCTACGGGTCGTCGAATCTTGCATCTACTTCGATCCGGATTTTTAAAAGAAGCCTCAATCAACGAAGGGCAATGACAGTACTGGTTTTCCCTCACATGACATTATTATTGCGCGACAACACACACGCACACACACACACACACACACACACACACAC
>JASANS010002250.1:0-38721 GCA_030849605.1 Wallacemonas sp. 195SL | reverse complement strand
CCGCTCCCGCTGCTCCCGCGGCTGTGCTCCCCTTGCGAGGCTGAGCCGAACGCCTGAGACGAAAAACAAACAAACAATCAAGCAATTGTAAATAAACAATTCGACCTCGTCATCGTGACTGTCACAAAGGTGATGACAATGTCGATGGTGTGGTTTACTCTTCAATGAAGAAAACATAAGCAACGTACGAGCCCCATTCTCTCGCCAGCTGCGCCGCCGACCACATTCAGCGAGGAGAGTTACTGCCCTGCTCACGCAGATCAACAGCTAGGCGTCACCGTACGCACTCCCTCTCCCTTGTGTCGCTGTTCCTGTAGACAAGAAACTGTTGCGGTTCGTCTGCAAACTTTCGATGCACAGATGAGGTAGATCACATGCCACCAAATGACACAGCGCCTTGTTCATCCTTTTTCTTTTTTTTCTCCTCCCTCCTAGTGCCACACACTCACGGCAGTACTCGTCGAGCGTTCGCCACGTCGACATAACCACTTTACTTAGTTTTTTTTGTTGTTGACGTCTGTCTAACACAGTGCGGCTCTCATGTCTTTTGCCGCGGCCGCATCAGTTCTTACTGTGCGTGGACTCGCTGGCCTTGCGCAGCCCTCCACCATTCAGCGCTTCCGGCAAGACGGCGTCATTGTGGTCAAAGGGTTTCTTTCCGAGCGTGCGGAAGTTGCGCAACTCACAAAGGCCTGTCACGCAGCCTCACTAGCCCGTGGCCGGAATATTTTCCCCGGCCTAGATGATGATGTCGATGGAAGAGTAGAATTTAGCGCGCGAATGGAGCGCCGAGGAGGCACTGGCGCGCCGCCGCCGTCAGCTTCCTCTGCCGCAGAGAATCTTCCACCGCACGTGCAGCGCCGCGCGGACGAGGTCGACTCCACCAAGGCCATGGATCGACGCACTCGCCGCATTCACTTGACGCTCAAAAATAGCAAGCAGGTTGACCGGGCCTACCGCAGTCTCACGCGCACGCGTGATCGCTACAGCGCGTTGAAGAACGTGCCGCGCCATATTACCCGGGAGGAGGAAGAGGCTGGCGATATCTCCGACGCGCGTCTTGCGGAGCTGCAGGCCAAGTACCAGTACGACGACGTGAAGAGCAGCTTCGAGGCGTACCGAGACAGCGGCAAGATGGAGGCCGAGGTGCGTCGTGATGTACACCTGACGGAGGCGATGTCGTTCTTGCAAAATTGGTCCAAAACTTGGACCCACGTCTGGGCTGAGGCACCGCCGCTGCAGGAGACCTTGGGCCTCGTGAAGGGAACACACGCCACGCAGTGCGTGGCGGGCAGTCTTGGCGCACGGGCTGGCGAGGCCGCCGCCGCGCTGGCAGGCGAAGTCGTTGTGAGGCTATTCTCCGATTGCATTCAGCAGGCCGTGCCGTTCACGAACGCCACGCCTTTTCATTTTACTGCGCTGGGCACGAACTACAAACACCCACACGCTCTCACGCTCACAATTGGGCTTGCCAGAGGTGACCCGCCCCCATGCCCACCAACCCGAACGGTCGTGATCCCAGGCTCGCACAACGTGCTGCGTAAGCTGACAAGGGACGGTACTGACATCACCCGCTTCCCTCTGAATCACGTCTTCGACATGGGCCGGCTGCTCCGGTTGACGCCTGAACTTGGCGAAGAGGCTGGCCTCGCTGTGCTGCCCGTCTTGGAGCCTGGCGATGCTGTGTTCATGAATGACTTCACCATGACCTCATCGCTGCCGGGTCTCGAGGGCTGTGCGGCGAGTCCGTACGTGCCGCCCCAGCAGGCGCCAATCGAGGTGCCGAGCGCGTACGTGCTTTCACTTTTGCCAGATCGCTGTCAATTTGATGGCGAGCGCAGCAGCTGGCACGCCAAGGACAGCCACGGACCACTTTACAGCTTCACGAAGGGGCAGTTGCTGAACGATGAGAGGCAATTTCCTGCGCTGTACAGAGGTCTTGATATTGAGTGAGCGCACCAAATGGAGAGGGTACGTGCTTACATGTGTGTGGGTGTGAAAGGGTCCTTGATCGCTGTGCCGTCACTACGCCGCCGCAATGAATCTTCACAGAAGTATACACGTGCGTGGGGTTTTCCCGACGTCATGTTCACATGTGTGTTTCCTTTTTTTTTTGTTGTGTTTTCATTGTGTTGCTGCATTTTTATCTGACGAATAATAGTTTGTGTGTGCTTTCGTCGCAGCTCTTTTTTTTTTTTTTTTTTAACGCATGTGACAGCAACAACCTGAACGGAAAGAGAATCGAGGACGGCGCTCGGTTGTGTTCCGCACGTATGGGCCCACACACTCGTGGGCAGCTACACGCTGCAACCTTCTCCCTCCCCCTGTTCTCGTCGCTCGTGCGGAGTCACGGATTGCTTCCCCGTGTTTCCTGTTCTTATTCTCTCCTTATCTTCTTATTTTTTTTGTAATTTGCCATTCACATGACTTTCTCGCCCCCATTCTCTCCTCTCTGTTCTCTTTTGCTCATTTGTCGCTTTATTGCTATTCTTACTGGTGCAAAGCTCTTCTTTCTCTCTTTTCTTTTCTTAGTTTCGCGAGCTCTGTTTGGTCCTTCGCGGTCATGCGCCGGCTCCCACAATCGCTCGTGTGCACGGGCAGCGGTGTGGCGACGCGCCTCTACTCCGAGGCGCGCAGTAACTTTGACGGCACCAAGCCATCTGCTGGCAGCGCACAGCCAGAGGCACGCTCCGAGTACCCACTGTCACGCCCTGCCTTTCGCAAAACGCACATTGAGTGGAAGCTGCACCACGGTCATGGTGACCGCTACGGCAAGTATGGCCCCTCAAGGGAAGTTGCCGATTGGGAGTACGCGGACGGTACGCCCTCGAGTATCAGTCCCCGACGCTTTGCCTTCAAGCACCATCAAGATCATCTGCTGGTGCAGCTCATCCGTGCAGGCGCCACTGTGGAGAAGTTCGAGCGTGAGGGGCTGCTGCCAAAAATCCCAGGCACCAAGGAGCAGCGGGATTGGGATCCTGAGATTCCCCTTTTCCTTGAAGACCTCGACGAGCGTGGTCGCCGCCCTGTCCCGGCCAGCATGACATCGCGCGTGACCGATGAGAAGTTCGCCGATCACATGGCGAAGCCATCAAGCAATGTGGCCAACGCGCACGCAGGCGAGCAGCTGACAGTGAATACCATGTTTGCCACGTACGATGCCGCCGCATTCGTCGATGATGCGCCGCGCGAGGCCGACCGCCGCCGACCGTACTGGTCTCGGAGGCGATGGGCTCTGACAGACAACTTCATGGTGCCCGTCAGCCCGAAGCCGAAGAACACGATCAAGGATGAGTAATCACAGAGATTTGCTTATTTTTGCGCATCTTTCCCCTTGTTGGTTGGCGTTCTTTTTGTCTTGTCTTTGTTTTGTGTGTGTGCTTCATCGCTGTGGGTCTTGATTGTGAGTGTGTGAGGTGGATGCTGGCGACTCGTCAACATGATGGCGGGAGGGCCACCACCGACCACTGTTCTGTTTTCTGCTTTTTTTTTTGTTTGTCTGCGAAGAGGCGAATCAAAAGGACGAACTAATCCACAGAACCAAAGACGCTGTAATTGAAGGCGAACTAGTCGTTGATATGACACAGGGAGGCGCAGCAAGACCGCGTGAGAGAAGAAAAGAGTCTCCTTGCGCCTCGCTTTCCGCGATCCCACGCCCACATGCTAGCACACCGTCTGCTGCTGATCCGCGGCAGAATGCTCACAGACGTGTTGCCAGATGTGTGTGTGTGTGTGTGTTTGTGTAGTTGTGTGACTGCATATGCGCTGTCTTTCTTTCTCACTGAATGTGACCTGTGTGTTCATGCTGACGCTGTCTCTTGATTCTCTTTTGTGAATCGATAGCACTGTCACTCCTTGTCTCTTCAAGTTCAACTCGACTCATTTCCTCTCCCCCATTCCTCCCCCTCTTTCTCGTCCTTTGTCTTGTCTCTGTTTTTGCTTCTCTTTTCTTTTTCTCTCTCTCCGTGCGGCTCTTGAAGAGCGTACGGGACGGGAAACAAACAAACAAACAAAAAACAATCACTGCCTCGCTGATTTGTTGCGTGTCTGTGAAGAAACCCCTTGCTTTTTATTATTCTTATATGTATCTTTGGAAGAAATCACACAAGAACAAAAACGAAAAAACAAAAAAGACGACCATTCTTTCATTTTTCATCACCTCCCTCCTTCTCCACTTCTGAAGGAATTTCACACAGTGCCCCCTCCCCCCCTCCTATCTTTCGCGTGTGATCTGTGCGTACACGATACGAGTCAACATTACTTCCCATCATCATGAAGGACGCCTCTGGCGAGACGGGTGCAAGCCCAGCGGGACCCTCTCCTTCCCAGGTGGTCAGCAGTGGCGGAGGTGGCGACATAGCCGTTGTCATCCGCAAGCGACCCAAGATCATGCCACGTGAGGCAGATCAGAATGATGTTGTCCGGTGTGAGCCAGGGAATGTCGCCGTGTACGAGCCACGCACCAAGTTAGACCTGACGCCAGTGATTGAACCTTCCTTCTTTAGCTTCGATCACGTCTTCGACGAGGTGACGAGCAACGAAGACGTCTACACAGAGGTTTGCAAGCCCCTGCTACAATCTGTGCGTGAAGGCGGCGGTGCTGTTATCTTTGCTTTTGGCCAAACAGGAAGTGGCAAAACGTACACAATGCTAGGCAAGCACGGGGAATCACCAGGACTCTATGGCCTCGCCGTGACGGAGCTGCTCGCGATGACGGACAGCGACTCATTGCGGGTGAGCTTCTATGAGGTGTACGGCACGAAGCTCTTCGACCTGCTGAACGATCGTGCGGAGCTGAAGATGCTTCAAGACGAGAGCAAGAACATCCACATCATGGGCTTGACGGAGCGGCACGTGCGCTCCGTCGACGACATACATTCATTGATGAGCCAGGGTCAACAGCTACGCGCTATCGGCACGACACACGCCAACGACCGAAGCTCGCGCTCACACGCGGTACTCGAAATTAAACTGAAGGTCCCAACAACAGCCACATCAGCAGCGACACGGTCACCATCGTGCGTGGCCCCTCCAGCCATGTCACGGCGGTCGGTGCAGTCAAGCATGCCACCAAGTCTGCCTGCCGATGCGGAGGTACCGTGTTTGCAAGGACGCATGACGTTCGTCGATCTGGCTGGCAGTGAGCGTGCCTCCGACACGGCCGGAGCCGATGTCAAGACGCGGCGAGAAGGAGCGGAGATCAATAAATCGCTTCTTGCTCTGAAGGAGTGCATTCGGGCCATGTCGATGCGAAGAAAACACATTCCTTTTCGCGGATCGAAGCTGACGCAGATCTTGCGTGAGAGCTTCGTGGGATTGTCGAAGACGTGTGTGATCGCAACGGTGTCGCCGTGCCAGAGCCATTGCGAGGATACGCTGAACACGCTGCGGTATGCCGATCGCATCAAGGAGCTGAAGACGACCGCCTCCGGCCTGCGAGGAGAGACGCCTGTGCCGTGCAAATTGTGCGGCCTGCCGGTGTTCACCGGTGACCAACACGTGTGCCGCCGTCAGATCGCGCAATGCCCACACTGCCACACAGACATGGATAGATTGGAGCTGGAGGGGCACATGAACGAGTGCAAAGAGGCGCCAATACGGTGTCCGCATTGCGGGGAGAGGCTGCTCCGCGGCGAACTAGCGCGTCATGGACGTCGCTGCCTCAAGTTTCCAATTCGATGCGCCGCGTGTGGGCAACAAGTCCCTCGCAACCTCATGGGCCGCCACACACAGACCGAGTGTGGCGCGGCGAAGGAGAAGTGCCGCTACTGCGGGAACATGCTTCTCCGTCAAGGCATGGCCGCGCATGAGCAGGTGTGCGATAACATGAAGGTGGCCTGCACGTTCTGCCTCAAGTTTGTGAAGAAGAAAGGCCTGGAGCGACACGAAACGACGTGCGTTATGAACCCTAATCGCGTCAAACTGGCTCCAAGCGGGAGCAACAACAACAGCAATGCGGCGAACAACACGCCGACTTCGTTGGCGCCACCCAGTGCGCGCACCAACCAAAGCAGTGAGAGCCTCTCGCGCAGCCTGTCACGGGACTTGTCTGGTGGTGATCATGCGGGTCACATCGTCGAGACCACGAACGTCTTGCGCGCGTCTGTCGGCTGCGAGGATGAGACGAACGAGAACATGGTATACTCCCCCACAGCACTCGATGGCGTCTACAGCCACGTCGGTGAAGGTCATCCCCGCACGCCGGACCGCCGCCTCACAAGGCAGGAGTACGACGACGCGCCGCCAAGCCCCTACGCCGCGTCGATGCCAACGCCGAACAGGTCCTCGCAGCGGCTGTCGCACCGCTCCCCGGGGCTGAGGACAGAGGCTGACGGGTTGGAGCCGTTGGTGTGCCCATACGCACGCTATGGCTGCCCTGTGCGCGTCTCTCCGTTTAACCTCTCTGCACACTTGGCGGAGTCCGTGCGTGAGCATCTGGAGATGGTAACGTCCTACGCCGATCGTGTTGATTTGGAGAACTCAGAGCTGCGTCGCCTTGTCATTCGCGACGCTTCGCCAAGCACGTCGCGAGCGACAACACCCCAGACGGTGCTCTCCAAACATTGAGAGAGAAAAAAAAACAGGCAAGAAAGGGGCGAAGCGAACACGAAAAAGGCGATTTTTTTTGCTTTGTCTTGTCACTTGTTCTTTTTTTTTTCTCTACTATTTGACTTTCTGCTTTGCTGTGCAACCTTTCAGCCGAGGATACGTGTACAGTTTTAACTCACGCTTGAGTATTCCCTTTTGCCCCCCCTTTTTTTTTAAAATTCTTGTTGCCAATGTACTATACGATGCCAATGCATCTGTTGCCCCACTTTATTTTCTTTTTTTTTTGTGCAGTGCCTTCTTTTTCTGCCTCTCGCTCATCTTGATGCTTCTTTCTCCCTGTTTTTGTTGTTCCTTCTCTTCTTGCGCGCGGCCCTTGTGACGGTCAGCTAGCGTTCAAAGAAGAGAATACGCAAATACAGAAACAACTGCGCGCGTTTTTCTTCAACAACAACAACAAAAAAGCAAACAATAGTATCATCGATAAACGGCGGCACGCACCCTGTGCACACGCAAATACATGCACGCATGGGTGCTCTGCTATCCTGCTCGCAGTTTGATTGGTAGGCAAACACAGACAGAAGCAGCAATTCGGGTCAATGTGGAGCACTTCTTTCTCTTGCACTTCCCCAGCCTCTGTTTGGTCGTCGCTCTCTCTCCTCCACGGACTCCAAAAGCGATACGGTTCACTTACTGCCTTGTGAATTCACGGGATGTTCTTCCCGTGACCTTCCTCAACAAGCTACTCTCTCTCTCTTTTGTGTTTTTCTCTCTCTCTATTTTCTCTCTCTATTGTCACAATGGCAACCAATACTGACAACCGCACCAATAGCCACTTCTAAAAAAAAAAAAAACGAAGGAACATAAAGAGAAGCAGACCCACAGACACATCTCGAAGGACACAAGAGCTTCTGTGAGGTGCAGTCACGATACGGCCAAGGCAGTTCTTTATTGGCCATGTCTGCAACGGAGTCACTTGTGTGCGTGGAGCACGAAGGACACCTCTTCTTCGTGCCGAGGAGCCTACCGCGGAAGAACTCTCGCAGAACGTCACCGACATTCTCCAACGCGAGGCCATCTGAGCACGGCACATCGGCGTCGCCTCTTCGCGCAAACTATCGAGGTGAACCTGCGCTCACCGCAGCGATTCCCTCCGACAAGATACCTCTCATGATGACCATGGTCACAACAGCAACTGTTCTCGTCTTGGCGTCGGCGCTTCTGAAAACCTGTCTGAATCCGCTCGCGATGACGAAGCCCTGATAAGAAGTAATAATGGCAGCCCCAACAATGCGCGTGCATACACGCAGAAATCACCTCGGCGGACAGGCCTATACAGCCACACACGAGTAGTCACACCAACGCAGAACCAACAACAACAACAACAAAAAAAAACAATAACAACGGAACGACGAATACGTCCTGCCACCGTGAACGGAAGGGGGACTGACAATGACACGCTCCACTTTCGCATCGTGTGGTACTCACTCTTCTTGTCACGGCATGACTGTCTTCTGTTATTTCTTCCTGTGGTGCGCGCTGCAACAGAATCTCTCCTCGATGGTGTGTATTCCTCTCTGCCTTGACATCTTTGCAAAACCTCTTCAGAAAATGCTTTCTTGTTTTAATTTGCGTACTTTTGTTTACATCCGGCATATTTACTCCATCCAACTTTTAGTGCAATGCCCCTTTCTTTTCCCTTTTTTTCCACTTTTCAACAAATCAGGTCAACCCAACTCAACTATTCTGACAATCAACTATATCTTTTTCTCTCTCTTTTTGTTTATTTCTCGTTTTTCAACTCTCTATCTCTTGATTTTTTTTTTTTTGCGATGAGTGATTTTTCACTGCCTCGTCTGCATCTGCCACGCACACAAAAAGAAAAATGGCCACAATATTTGTGTTTTGCTAAAAAACCACAGCAATAACAAGGGGACTACATGGAAACACTCGAACCAATAAAGAAAAGAACATTTCGTAAAAAAGTAACAGAGGAAGATCTGCTGCGAGAAGGGAAACCGACAATATCACTACCTGTGCTTCTTCAGATTCGTTTAATCAAGCATATGGTCTGGTGCTCAACATTCTTCGTTTTCTTCTTTTCTTTTTTTCGTTTCTCTTTTCCTTCGTGGTGAGATCATGTTCAGATCAACAACAACAACAAAAACAAAAAACACAATCGCAATACAACAACCAATATAGTTAAGACTATATTATACAGGCTTACACTCCATGAACGTGAAGGGACCTGCAATATGAAAGCGATACTGCGTGTGGAGGTTGTAGTTTGCGTCTTCAGTATCAATCCTCTTCTGTTGTCCACTCGATCGCAGTTCACACCCTGATTTGGAAACGTAGAGGAATACCAAAGCAATACCAATACCGAGCCGTGACTCAACTGCTTGCATCTTTTCCCCGTGCACCACATGCCACACACACATCAACTATCCTTCTTCCCCATGTTATCTTGTCTTTGGCTACTCTTCTCTTGCACTTGCCCAGTGTTTGTGGAACTTGAGCGGTAGAGAGATAGATAGACAGCACATTCTCTCAACGACGCGAGATACCAAAATAGCAGTATTCGTTTGGGATAAGGTGAACGTCCGCGTCCGTACCACGCGTCTGAGAGATGAGTGAAGACCAAACGGCCCCCGCGACCACGACAACTCCGTCTGTGCAAGACCAGTGCCAGGCCCTTCGTGAACAGAACGAGCGTCTTCACAAGGAAAATGACAATCTGAAAAGAAAGATTGAAGAAGAGCGTGCGCTGCGGCAGAGCTGGGATCTCGATGCCAAATCTGGCGGCAACACAACAATCCAGACACTGACCTACAAGAGGAAAATTGAAGAGCTCGATAGTCGTGCCGATGTGCTTGCGATGCACGAGGAGCTGCAGCAGCTCCGACAGAAGTGCGCCATCTACGCGGAAGCGTTAGAGGAATCTAGAGGGTATTTTTTCGAGATGAAGCGGTTGTACGCCGAGCTTGAAATGCTTCAACAAAAAACAACCACCACGACGCCAGCACCGCCTGCAAGCTAGTTTACGAGGCCCGTATCCGCAACCAACGATACAACTTATGTGATGACAAAGTGGCTTTAAATGAGGAAAAAGGAGGAAAAAGAAATGGATACGAAGAGACGATGTCGAACCGCCTCTGATTGACTCTTCTTCTTCTGGCTTGCTCTACAATCATTTTGGACCTCTAGCTTTCTTTCTTTCCTCCTCTCTGTTTGCTGTTTGTTTTTGTTTTTGTTTGTACTTACGTTACGCTCCTCTTTTCCTTTGCGTTGGGCTTCTTTGTTTTCACGTGCGTGTCGTGAATAGCTGTGTTGCCATTGCATGCAGTCCTTTTTTCTTTCTTTTTCTTCGTTGTGTGCTTGTTACATTTGCGACTCTGATGCCCTGCCATGTTTTCCAATACCACACACACAAAGATTCACAGACACACGCTTCATCTCTCTCTTTCGACATGACGGGACATATGCAGTGTCCTTGGTGTGATCTTCATCGTGGGCTTCTACACTCCAGCTTCCACAGGCGAGAGGATGATCGGAGTATCGCCATTGCCAACAGAGTGAACCACTTGGGTCCGTGATGATTTTTTCTTCAATGCTGCCACACACACACACACACACATCTTGCCCCTCTCCACCACTGCACCTGGTCATTTCACAGCAAGAGAAGTATAAATATAGAGAGACAGAATAAGACTGCTCTAAACCCTCACATACAGACGCCCATCTGCCCCTGAAAGACGCTCAACAAGAGTAAAGTGCAATTGTGACTTTCTTCTTTTAGGCATCATGCGGCCAGAGTACATGGGATTGCTGTTCATGTGCAGCGGGCTGGTCTCCTTCAACGCTGGTATCTGGCAGATTTACCGCCGCGGGCAGAAGCGCCAGCTGCTTGAGAACCACAAAAACATGGACAAGCCCCCCCTCCACAGCCTCCCCCCCTCCGGCAGCAAGATGGACGACTACGAGTTCCACCCGGTAGCTCTCAAAGGTACGTTCGACAACGAGGGATCTGTCCTCGTCGGCCCCCGCGGCTTGTCCTCGTACCGTGGTGCCGCCAACTCGGACGAGAGTCGTGGTGGCTTCGTTGTGATCTCGCCGTTTCAGATCGCGAACTCGCAGGACTTCGTCATGGTGAATCGTGGCTGGGTGCCTATTGAGGCAGGCAAGCACCGCACGATGCTGGCACAGTTTATTGGCCAGGGCTTCTCGCCTTCGCAGACCATATACGGTATCATTCGCAAAGAGGAGTTTCTGAAAGGTAGCATCTTCCGCAGCGACGACCCCGATAACAAAGGCCCCGTCGCAGCCGACCTGTCGTGGTTGGTGATTCGGCCATGGAACATGGCTCAGACGTACTACCGCCGGCGCTGGGGCGGAGAGAAGCTCGATGAAAGCGTGAAAACCCACGGTGCTCACCACTACTACATCGAGATGGTTGAGGACTTCTCCGGCAATGACCAGCGCCTCGTGCGGGGGCACGCTTGGCCCCGTCGCCGCGAGCCGGATGAAATCACGTACGTGCATCTCACCCCGATTGTCCACAGCATGTACGTTGTCTTCTGGTTCTCCGTGACGCTGGGCTCCATGTATGGCCTGTCCAAGTGCTGGCGCCGACAGAAGGAGCTCTTTATGCTGCGCCGCCGCACGACCGAGTTCTCCACGCGCCTTGAAGCAGAGCGGCAGAAGGAGGCCAAGGCTTACTTCCAGGCCGTTCAAGACGTGGAGCGTCTGCAAAAGCTGGACAAGACCGCCGGCGCCGCCGCCGCTGCGCAGCTCGGCACGACGGCTCCGAAGAAACCATTGGACACTGCAGCACCTGCCAAGGATGCCGCCAAGGACGAAGAGGCGCCGCCGAAGCAGTAAGCGTGACTGCCTGCCTTCGCATCGCGGCAGCGCCACACAAACCTTCTTTTCGTTTTCTTCTTCTTTCCCTCTTGTTCTTTCTTGGTGACGTGTGCAGATGAGCACCGCCACAGGGGATTTTCCACATTGATACCGCTTGACATTAGTTATGATGATGATGATGATGATTTTTCTTTTCACAACAACAACAACAGTTTAGCATACAAATATGCAAAGTGCGTCATCTCTTTTTCTAGGAGCACCTCGCGTTATTCCCCCCCCCCATCTCATTCCATAGTTTGCGCTGTTGTCTGGGCGATGGCTCTGACTATGATTATCGGAGTCTTTTCTACTCTACTTTTTGCAAACACGTCGCTCCCGCTAGTGCTACATACGACACGGCTGTGACACCGTGTGCTCCGTGCTGCACGACACACTCCGGACTTGTCATGTTCTTTTCCGCAGCGCTCATGCCACTGCCGTTCTTTTCTATCTCTTTCGAACTGTTCATCTCCTCTTAACTTCTGCGCCTTTTTTTTGTTTGGTTTTCCTCTTCTTATCCGCGTTGTCGTTTCGCTGATATCACTTGATGCCTCTTGGGAGATAGCGAGATGCACCAATAAGAGCACTATATATATCCATTCACCACAACACATCCCGGCCATTCCTTTATTTTTTTTTTGTGCAATACAAACAGTTTTCTGCATCTTTGTTTCCCAGGTGTTTCTCATTGCTCCTCCCAAACAAAGCGTGTGATTGCGTGTTTGCGTGTGTGTGTGTGTGTGTGTGTGTGCATGCGCGCTGCGACGAGGCATCTCCCATCGATAAGCCATTGATACAGTTCATTTTGTTTATTTGTTTGCTTCATCTTCTGTTCTCTTTTTTTTTACCTATCATTTTCTCTTATTTCTGTTGAAGGCCCACTTCTCACCTCCCTTTGCTTACTTCAACACAATCGGCTTCCGCAGCTAACGCACTCGATCTCTTTTTTTCTCATTCTCCTATAACCGTTGTGGCGCTGGCATTTTTCTCTCCCTTGCTTTTTCTTTTCCTCTCACTCGTTGTGCCTTTTTCCGGCAGCCTCATTTTTTTGTTCTATTCCCCCTGTTGTTACTCTGCCTTTCTTCAATCGTTCTTCCTCGGTGCGTGCTGACATGGCGGCGACCAGCGACACCAACCACCACGCCGCTCGTGACCACCTCAGTCAGGTCCTCAACCAATGGAAGGAGCTCGTGTGCTTCAAGAGCACTGGCGCTCGTCTCGCGGAACTTGTGGATACTGTTGGCTCTCTTGCCCCGCAATTGTACTATGTCACTCTCGATGCGCTGTCGGTGCGTGTGCTTTTCAACTACGCCGTTGTTGCGCAGATGGAGTGGCCCATGTGTTGCCTCCTGCGCCATCTGGGCCAGCTCACGACGACAGGCTTGATTGAGCTGGTGTGGGTTGAGCGTGCGCTGGCGTGCTGGGCCGCGACAGCACAGGGGAACTGCACGCTGCTGTTCCAGCGTGACCCCACATCGTGTTCCGGTCTTTCTATTGCGTCTTGGGAGTCTCTTGTGGAGCGCATCTGTGTGGAGGCAAGGACACAATTAGGACCGACGACGGCGGCACACACCGTGCGTGACGACGTGGCAACGCGTGTCGTGGTCGCGATGCTGGGCTGGGACTGCGCGGTGCTCACCTTTTCACAGACGATGCGTGCCACTCCCACCGCCGACGAGGCCTCGCAGTGTGAGCGTGTGTTCGTCGTGCGAGGACTCAGTGAGGCGTGCCAGGCAGTAGCGAGCGCACGTGCTGCACTACCCCGCGTCGACGTGTGCTTCCTCTCACCACCGGTGTCTTCTACGCGGCCGTCGCCGCGATTTCGCTTCGGTGCTGGCGGCGCTGAGCAACTGTGGCCCTCACTCGGCCTCACACCTGCCGCGGACCATCGCGCAGATGAACGCGCTGCTGACCATGACAGTGACCGCGCTGCCCTCAAGCGCACGAGCCGACCGAGCTCATCACGACTCGAGGTGAGGCGTGGTACCCTTGCACCCGACGCGGTATCGCACTCCGCCACCCCCCGCTCAGCGACGCGCAGACCAATTGACACCAAGACAGACACGCACCGGGCGAGCTCTCTTGCCGCGAAAGGACACAGGGACACTGACAGCGCCGAACACACGATGCGCTCTGCGGATGGCTCCCTGTGCAGCGGCTCTGACGGCTCTCTGCCGTGGAAGAGCGAGGATTCGCCTGCGAGCATGACGGCCACCCCTACACCAGCTTGCACACCGCCACCGAAGTCACACAACACTATTGGCGTCGTGTCTGCGAAGAGATCCCATGACTCTTCTTTAGCCGATCGCGCAAACACGCATGGCCGTCGGACCACACCGTCAACAGCCTCGCAGCGCACGCGTGCAAGTTACACCGGCGTGGAGAGCGTTGAGACAACATCACGCCAAGCCAAACGCAACAAGAGCAAATCTAAAAAGAAAGGGAAAAGGGCACAAGACGGGGATAAAAACGAAGGCTGCTCCGCGCTCTAGCGTGATTTTTTTTTGCTGGGCTTTTTTCCGTGCTACTTGTCGGTTGGTGCTTCGTGTTGCTTTTGTGTTGCAAGGAGTAGAAACACTGTGTGCTCCTAATTGTTTCTAAATTGTTCTTTTTCCCTCTTTTTTTTTCCTTCTTCTTCCGTTCTCCTCTCTTCTCCTCTCTTCTACTTTTTTTTTTGCGTTTACCGTGCTCACGTTCAGTTTTGTGCAGGTTTTGAAGACGGTTCGAAGCCTCAGGCGCGCACGTCCCTCTCTCCCCGTGCGCAGCTCCACTGTGCGTTCCTGCAATCTTTCCGACTTTCTCTTTCTTTCGCGGGCGCGTGCCCGCTCTTGTTTTCCCGACATGCACACGTGCACACACACAAAAAAGATTTTCAACAGTTGTATACACAATAAATAAGAGGACAGGCGAACCACTATTCGTGTTTTATTTGTTGTTGACTGTTAGGCGCTAATTACCAGCCGCTAAATTGGTCGCACATGGGTGCGTGTACGGCTACCGACAAAGACAACAAGAGACAACGTTTCTGTATTCACGTATCTTTANTGCAGAAGTCGAAGATCTGGGACCAGGGCTGTCTCTACACGACCGATGAGCTGATGGAGAAGGCCACGGGCGAGCCGCTGAACCCTCGGTACTTCCGCGAGCACCTCGAGAAGCGTTACCTGCGCCGCGAGAACTAGTCTTTGATGTGAGCAGGCCGACCTCGACGACAGCCCGCACGCTGCCAATATTCTTTTTTTTCCTCACTTCCTCTCTTAGCTTCTCTCTGTGTTGGCAGCGCGAGAGTGAGAGTGTGAATGCTCTCAAGTAATGCCATTTAATACGTCAATATATTATCGCTCAGTAACCTTCCAACAAAGCGTGTCAGCGTGCAGAGAAACCAGATGCGGGTGAGCTGCTGACCCCTTTCCTAGCCTACGCCTATCAAAACAGCGCCACCAGCTGTACTCACATCTTTTGCTGGCATCTCGCCCATTGCGATTGCCGTGTTGCGATTTGAATCGAATTCACACTAGCGGCTGCCTGTATCACTGCACTGCTGACGGCCAAGATAATATCCTCGGTCACTAAAATAAACAGCATCCGTGAATCCTCTCCCACCTTTCGCATCTCCGTCATCCTTGGCCGTACGCTCTTTGCGATTGAAGCACATTTCTTTCAGTTTTACAGTTCTACTTTCACTCACTCCTGTAACAAACATGCCGCCCGCCCCTTATGTCGCCCTTGAGGCCCTCTTCAAGCGGCTGTACAATTTTGAACACCTGCTCGCACTCGCGAGTTGGGATATGGACGTGATGATGCCCCCGAAAGGTGCGGACGCACGTGCAGATGCCATTGCGGAGCTCAAGCAGGTTTGCCACACGATGTTGACGGCACCGGATACCGCTGCCAACTTGGCAGCTGCGAAGGCTGCTCAGGATTCACTAACCGAGACGCAGCTCGCTAACCTTCGCGAGATGACGCGAGAGATCGAGAACGCGCGTCGAGTTCCTGACGAGTTCGTGGAGCGGCGCTCGAAGCTGACGGCCAAATCTCGTTTGGTGTGGCTCAAGGCTAAAAACGAGAATAACTTCGCTTTATTCCTTCCTACTCTGAAGGAGATTATCGGCATCTCCCGCGAGGAGGCACGCTATCGCCAAGCCGGTACGACCGACACGTTGTACGAGGCGCTGTTTCACATGTACGAGCCCGGTCTGAGCCTTGAGCGAGTGGATGCGGTGTTCCAAGATGTGAAGTCGTGGCTGCCACAGCTGCTGCGTGATGTGCTGGAGGCACGCAAGGGCGATGCGCCGATTCAGAAACCCACCACACCCATCGATCTTGACAAGCAAGAGGCTCTTGGTCGTGCCGTCATGAAGGAAATCTTCAAATTCGACTTTGACGCTGGCCGCCTGGATGTTTCCGCGCATGGCTTCACTGGCATGGTGAAGGAGGACACGCGCCTGACTACAAAGTATGACGTGAATGAAGGCCTCAACGGCTTGTTCACAACGATTCACGAAACTGGTCATGCCAAGTATGAGATGAACTGCGGTCCTCGCGAGATGCTCGGCCAGCCGGTGTGCAATGCGCGCTCCCTCAGCGTGCACGAAAGCCAGTCACTGTTCCAAGAGATGCAAGTCGCTTGCTCAGCCTCTTTTGCGACGATGATCACCCCTTACCTGAAGAAGTACCTCGGTGACCAGGAGGCTTTTAACCCTGAGAACGTGCGGCTTATCAGCCAGCATGTGGAGCCCGGCTACATCCGCGTGCAGGCTGACGAGGTGTGCTACCCGCTGCATGTGATTCTGCGCTACGAGATCGAGCGTGCGCTGATGGAGGGCACGATGGAGGCCGAGGACGTGCCGCGTGTGTGGAATGAGAAGATGCAGGAGTACTTGGGCCTGAGCACGGAGGGCAACGACAAGATGGGCTGCCTTCAAGACATTCACTGGTCTCTCGGCTACATGGGCTACTTCCCGACCTACTCTCTGGGCGCCATGTTCGCTGCACAGCTCATGGCGAACGTGAAGGGCGAGCTGGGCGAGGATGTGGTGGAGGACTGCATTCGCACTGGTAAGATGGATCCCGTCTTTGCTCTGCAGAAGTCGAAGATCTGGGACCAGGGCTGTCTCTACACGACCGATGAGCTGATGGAGAAGGCCACGGGCGAGCCGCTGAACCCTCGGTACTTCCGCGAGCACCTCGAGAAGCGTTACCTGCGCCGCGAGAACTAGTCTTTGATGTGAGCAGGCCGACCTCGACGACAGCCCGCACGCTGCCAATATTCTTTTTTTTCCTCACTTCCTTTCTTAGCTTCTCTCTGTGTTGGCAGCGCGAGAGTGAGAGTGTGAATACTCTCAAGTGATGCCATTTAATACGTCAATATATTATCGCTCAGTAACCTTCCAACAAAGCGTGTCAGCGTGCAGAGAAACCAGATGTGGCGGTGCCTTTGGACTCTGCCTTTTTATTTGTTTCCTCCTTTTTAACGTCTCCCGTTTTCTTTTCACCACCGTTGTTGTTGTTCTCTTTCGCTTCTACGGCTTTTTTGTGTTGTAGTGCTTTTTTTTTTGTCTTCAGTAAATTTGTGTTGGCAAAAATGCCGTCGTAAGAAAAATAAAAATCTCTTGTGCCATCCCCCAGCTCACATGGAGAAGAAAAGAAGTAACTCACTATATGAAACAGGCGCGTGGCACCTCTCAGTTTCTTTGCTCCGCCGCTTGCCCTGGAGTGCCAGGCAATACCCCAACTGACGACCATCACGCACTGCCGCACGTAGATCGCAATTGGCCGCGATTGAGGCTCGCAGTCCCCCCCCCCCCCACACACGTGTCCACATCTACATCTACATGTTTCTTTCTCCCTATCTCTTTTCTCCTTTCCTACTCTCTTCTGTATTCTGCTCGGATACAATGCTGCGTCCCATTTTTGTATTATGCCATGCGACGACATTGGCAGTGTATATATATAAACACTCATAAAATATACACACACCGCAACTGGTCGATAGCAGAAAGCACAAGATCAGCTGCTTAGACTGCGTGTCTGTAGATTTACATTGACTGATAGAGCCAAGAGCGAGCCTGTTGGGCATTTCTGTGCTTGCGTGCGCGGGAGATGAAGCGAGTTCTCGAACACGGCCCGCTCACACGATGGGCACGTTCAATTGTGTCGTTGTCAAGTCTTGCGCAGACGCAGGCGGCCCTGAAAAAAGGTCAGCACGTGTCTGCTGCAGCCGCAATGGAGTTCACTAGATACTGCGGCTTCGCGCAGCACGGACTGAACTGCGAGGAGACCACCACGGTGACGCGCAGGTCAGGACGTGGGTCGGGCAAGAAGGCTAGCGGTGGTGCCCTCAAGCTTGAAAAGCAGCTGTTATCTGATTTCGCACACATTCAAGACACCCTCAAGTCTGAGGCCGAGACGCATGCCTCACGGGAGGCCTCGCACAGTGACAGCGCAACTACCAATGCGATAGATCTTCCGGTGTTCCTCGCCGCATTTGATAACAAAAAGTCGCAATGCGCACTCTACTCCGTTGCATCCGACAAGGTGCTGACGAGCGGAGCCGTTCACGCAAGAACGGGTGATGCATGGGAACTGTCGGACGAGATCATGAGCCTGACCAAGGGTGCGCCGCAGTTCATACTAGTCCCCATCGTGGAGACGGAGAAGGACCGCAAGACCATCTCAGCGCCTTTCGAGGCTCTCACCGCTCAGCTACGAGCGTGTGGCCTGCAGCCTGTCTCGCATGTGGACACGATGACGCTGCGCAGTGCCTTGGTCAAGGACGCGCCGCCGCTTCACAAGGTAGTCTCACAGGCCAGTGGTGTTGGCAAGTCAGCATTGGAGAAGCTCTCCTTCGCCAGCCTTGAATGGTTTCGAGCACGGTGGGTGTATTTGCGCACGCTCGCTTGCCAGTCCAGTACGGCAGATCCCATTCATACCATCAGCACTCTCGTGCTGCCGCGGCACTCTGTGTTTGTGGTGCATCTCGTCCGTGCCGGCTCGCGCAGCATGAACATCTCTCTCTACGAGCCCGCACGGCGCCGGCGGTATGCGAACAAGGGCATGCTGTCTGACATTCTCGCCTGCCTCTTCGAAACGCGTTCCAAAAACATGATTCTGATCCCGACGAACCGCACAGACCGCGCGCTACTATATCGCTGTCGAACTGCACTTCGCAAGGTGGGGAGTGACACCGTGATCACTTTCGCATCCGATGTGGATGAGAAGTACCGCAAGGCATACAGCTCTGACCCGGCCAAGTACTGGTCCGCGATGAAGGAGATCACCAAAACACTTGACGCCGACCTACTTTTCCAATTTCACCTCGTGTCTGGTAATGCCATTCGCGAGCACCGCACACAGGTCGTCAACACGACGGAGGTGGGTGGCGGGCGTGGCTCTGCAGAGGGCACCGATGTGGAGGAAGAGACCGCAGGGGCAGCCAACGACGCGATCGTCACGCAAACAAACGTGGAGGCGTGGCTGCGTCAGTTTAGCGTACCTGCACGACGCGAAGCGGAGCGGTCTCAGACGTCTCACTACCAGCGCTTTCTCGTGATCAGCTACACAGCGGGCAATGTCGTGGACCGCGGGCAGCCTTCGAACCCGCTCTCCCCACTCAACTACATCATCGCTGCGTGCTTGCAGGACGCCGCTGGGCACGTGCTTGAACCGTGGACGAAGTACTCACGCAGGGGAGACTTCACCCTGCCCTCTCTCGCCTCTTATGATGTCCTGGTCATACACGATGCCAAACACTTCCTGGCACATCAATGGCAGGATAAGGAGCTGAGGCTGTTTCTGCAGCGTGGCGGGCGCGTGTGGTGCACGATGTTGGCGGAGTATCTCCTGAGTGCTCAACGACACCGCACGGGACAGTTGAGTCTTGGCGAGATCGCTATTCGGTATGGACACGTCTTACCGCCGCAAACAAAAATCGGTTCCTCCAACGCGCAGCTTTCGCTTTCCTTTTTACGCAATCACCTCGTCATGGCGACACCCGCGCTGGTGACTGTGTTTCAAGAGCAGGTTCGCGCTGGGGTTGAGCGGAGCCAAATGATTAGCCTTGCCCATAGAATGGACTCTCTCCTGGCGATGACCGCGATGGAGGTGGCGGGCATATTCATTGATGTGCAGGAGGCCGATCGACAAGCCAAGACGTGGAAGACCGCGGCGGTGACGCTGGACCGTGCACTGGACGCCTACACACCGATGGAGATACCAATCGACATGCGCAAGTACTTTGATTGGCACTCCCTCACCCACACTCACGCCTACTTTTTTGGCGGCACCGTCGCCATCGGCCAAGGCACGCGTGCGCGACACTCCGCACTGTGGACATCGAACTTGATTCACCTCTGCCACGCGTTTGGCCCTTTTTCACAGATGGTGGGTGAGGTGCATCTCCAGCAGTACGCCTCTCAGTGCCGGCTGTCCTTTCAAGGCAACACAAAGCTGCCGCAAGCCATTTCTGATTACATCACCGGCCACGGCTCCGATAAAACCAAGACCTATCGCATAGTTCTTTTCGACCTGGAGACAACTGGTCTGAATGTGTTCACGGACGAGATAGTGGAGGTGGCCTTCTACGACCCCGTCGAGAAGAGCAGCTTCACATCTCTTGTACGTCCTTCTCGCCGCATCACGCCACGCACAACGGGTATTCACCACATCACGGACGAGATGGTGCAAGACGCACCGACGATGGAGACAGTGACGGCTGAGATCGTCAAGTATCTGCGGCTGGACAAGGCACACTTTGACCCGAATGTGGTGACGGTGATGATTGGGCACAACGTGTTTGGCCTCGACGAGCCGATGCTTCGACGCGCGATGGATCAGTACGCAGCGGACTTGGAGCACGACGGTCTGCTGTACTGCGACTCCATCGTGCTCCTGCAAGCCCTCAAGCAGGACATGCGCGCCGCCAGTGGCAGTGGGCGAAGGATAGACCAGGGCCTCCTCGACGTCCTCACGTCGACATTGCGACTTGGCAGCTTGGTGGAGCGTCTGCACATCCGAGCTGAGGGCCCCATGCACCGCGCGGAGACGGACACCAAGGCGCTGTGGTTTGTACTCCTCACCGCGCTCGGTCTGACGGGCAAGAGTCCTGCTGCTCAGCGCGACGCCGTGCTCAAAGAAGCCGCCCGCTCCCTGCTGACGTATCCGTCAGCCGGCTGCTTCGTCCCTACGGCACGCAAAGCTACCGCGCTCCAGGTGCGCTTGCCCGGCGTGGCTCACGAGGCCCTCGCCAGCACCAAGGCTGTCCGTCAACTGGCAGCGAAGCCCGTCAGCGATGAAACACTGAAGACACTGCATACTCACGGTGTGGCTGTGGCGGGCCTTCTCCTTCAACGCCAGCGACTCCAGCAGCACGCGACCAGCTTCTTGCAGCCCAGCGCGGAAGGGGCGATGACCACCGTGCACGCCGATCATGCTGTGCATCAGCACATTGAGATGACAACCACCACAACATCCCGCACAACGAGCCTCTACCCTAGCTGCCAGAACATTCCCAAGGATGACAAGTCGTCTGCGCGCCGTCTCTTTGTATCCCGCTTTGGAGCGAAGGGCCGCTGTGTGGAGGTGGACTACTCGCAGCTCGAGATTGTCGTTTTGGCGATTCTGTGCCGCGATAAGAATCTCACCAAAGACCTCAACAACGGCGTGGACTTTCACATAAAACGGGCGGCCTTCTTCAGCGGCTTGCCGTACGAGGAGATCGCGGAGGGGTATGCGCGACGTGTGCCCAAGTATGTGTCTCTTCGCAAAAAAGCAAAGCAGTTCTCCTTCCAGCGGCTCTACGGCGCAGGGATACCCCTGCTGCACAAAACGACAGGTATCTCCCCAAAAGACCTCGAGGCCTCCATCGCGAGGGAGAACAAGGAGTACCCTGGTATCGCCTTATTCCACCAGCTCATCCGCTCCGTCGCACTGCGACCCAACAACCCCGGACTCCCGACCGGCCTCATCGCGGAGATGCCAACTGGTCTCCAGCTGAACTTCAGGTCGCGCGATGTGGTGCTCAACTTGCCCCCCATGAAGAATTACCCAATCCAAGGCTACGGTGCCGAGCTCGCACAGATCATGGTCGGCCGTCTGCTGCGGCGCTTCCTCGAGACCCAATTTTACAAGGAGCGGGCGTATCTCATTAACTTTGTGCACGACTCCGTCTGGCTTGACTGCCACGTCGATGTGCTCGCGGAGGTTGTGGCAGATACCTGTCGTATACTCAGCGATGTGCATCGCTACATCCCGGCTACGTTTCCTGGTGTCTCTATCGATGTCCCTCTGCATGTGGCGGCCTCGTGTGGGGTGAATATGTGTGCGATGCAAGATATCGATAGTGAGCGCCCGTCTTTGCCAAAAGTGCCCAAGGCGACGGCATCACTGCCAAAGCAGACCAAAGGAGCCAAGAAGACCAGCAAGGGACGTCGTGATGTCGAGCTTGCCGGTGAGGATGAGATGCCAGACGACACCGAAGACGCCGATGATGCTGTGAAGCGCCTTCTCAATGATTTTGATCTTGATGTGTCTACTGAGGTTCTTGAGAACACTGAAGGTACCGGCGAGAGGCTCATTGTGCATCTTTAATCCCTCCCGTTCTTCCTTTCCTGCATGAAGATGGAGAATGATTGTGAGTAATCTACGGATGTTCTCTCCCGTGTCTGTTTCCACGCGGCATTGAAGCCGCGTATCAACTGAGGAAGGACAAGTGTGGCAGTTTTTTCCCCCTTTTCTTTCTTCTCCTTTTATTATCTTCTTCCATGTGACCGGCTTCACGCACACATAAACACACCAGCAACCATCTTTTCCCCCTTTGTTACAGTAGAACCCTAGATGAACGCAGATAGAAGGAGAGAGTGAAACGTACTCTCTCAGATTTTTGCCCCCCCCCCCTCCCGCGCATCAAAATGCGTAGTATTCAAACACAACCAACAGTCCCCCCCTTTTTTTCACCAGCACCAATACTCAACATGCGTATCCTTCACACGTGCGTCTACGGATGGAACGGTTCTGCACAATTACCAGACGGCAATGAAGCTGTCAATCAGGAACGCTAGTTTCGCTGAGAAGGAGAACAACGTAGCAACAAAAAACATCTTTAGCAATGGTGATCTCATGATCCGCGAGAAGTGTAGTTGTGGCACATTTTTTTCTGGTGAAATTACCCACGCGGTCGGTGCCAGAGAAGTGATGAATATAGACCTTTCATTGCATTTTCCCATCTGTTCTCATTCGCCACTACATACTCTCCCCCCTTTTGCTCTCTTCTGCTTCGCTCGGCACATCGCGTGTGCTTTTCTTTCGCGTGTGTCTGCTAGTGCACGTTGCTTTCAGCGCTCCACTTTTTCTACCTTTGCTTTTTTTCTTTCTTTTAGCTTGATGGAGCCGTCACCAGAGCGCAATTACACCCCTGTAAAGCACCCCTTGCTGGCTATGATCGCCGAGTGTGAGGAAGATGGTCGCCCGCTTGATGCGTTGCACACATTGCGCACCGTCGAGGAGTCTGAGGAGGGCAGCGGCACTGCTGTCGTCGCCCAGGAAGACCAGGCGCGCACCGCACACTTTGCACAGCCCTTTGATGGGTACGACGAGGCCGCCTTCATGCCATCTCAAGGCGTTGTGGCGCAGCGGCTTAGCACCCCAGAGCGGATCCGAAAGCGCACGACGAAGCTTTACGGCGAGATCCATGAGCTGATGGACAGGCATGACAGGCGGAATGAGCGGCAGCGCGACATGGTGCGGCGTGATTCTGGTGCCTACCGCCGCCAGTCCAATCTACAGGCGCTGGAGGAGCGACGCCGCAGCAGCAGCGGCACCGGCACACGCACAGTCCATGAGGCCAGCGCAGGCCGGCACGCCCGTTCCTCATCTTCCGCTGCTGCAAACGGTCAACTTCCTGATCTGTATCAGGAGTTTGAAGACTCCCGCCGGCGACACCTCCTCGCCCTGCAGTCGCAGCGCAGCGCCTTTCCCCCTAAAGAGCCCTCTTGCGAGCCACCTGCGCCGAGTGATCCCGACTCGTTCAGCCTGCGCTTCCAGACCATCACATTGGGCCACGCACGCAAATGAATGAGGACAGCTCCGTGTGTGTGTGTGCACGTGCCTGCACCGTGCCTTCACTGCCAACTTGGCTTCTCCATGTAAATTCGCATAGCTCACTTTCTCATGGCACCTCGACTGTGTGACTGTCTATCCAGCTGATTGTACACTAGTGAACAAAGACGGGCCGTTGTCGATACTGTCTTTTTTCCGACCTCTTCCAGCAATATCACGTTCTTCGCTCTCCCCCTTTTTTTTCTTTTTGCATCGTCTGAGTCGCCGCAAACAAACTGTTCCCCCCTCTTTCGCCACCTGTACTGTGTGACGTTTTCTCTCTCTCTCTTTTACAGCTAAAAGCAACAACAACAACAAAACCCCCACTTAACCACGGTAGCTACGCACGACACAAATGTGCCTCTGTTACACGAGTACACAAAAGCTCTCCTTCACGACGAACGCCGTCTGTGTCTTCCCTCTTTGGGAAACAACGGCCGTTCAGCGCCTTATGCGGTCTTTTCCTCCTATCTATTTCTTCGCAGAATTGGGCCTCCTCAGCTCTGACGCATACGTGTGCTCTCCTTGTGTCAGCTGGACTGCATCTTGTCGGCAGAGGCATTGCCGGCTGCGTTTTTGTTCTTTTGCTCCATTGTTCCTCAAACTCGCGTTGCCTCCTTCCTCTCCTTCTTACCTTTCCTGCATTTTTTTTTCTGTAATTGCTTGTCTGTGTTTGTGTGCCGCCCAGTGACCACCTTTTTTTTTTTTTTTGCTCTCTCATCGCCGAGCTCTTTGCCCTTATGTCTTGCGAATTTCTCAGCACCCCGTCGCGTGCTCAACCGGTGCTGGTGTGCGAGCTATCGCCAGAAGACATGGCAGCAGAGAATCCTGTGCACGCTGAGGAAACCGTCGAGGACCGACTCTTAGATTACGGCAGGCGGTACCAGGAACAGCAGCAAGTGCGCCTTCACGCAGCAGAGAGACAGCAGCAGCTGGCGGAGGCCGCGGCGAGGGCCCGCCTCGCGGAGACACATCGATTGCATACTAACCTGTACTACAAGCAGCACACTGCCGAGGATGTGGCCGCACACCGCGCTGCGCGTGTGTCTCGCGAGACCGAGCGAGAAGCGGCACTCAAGGCGCAGGCAGCGCGAGAGGCGCCGTTCAAACCCGCGCTCACCCCGCACTCCGTTGCGCTTGCGGAACGCCGCAAAGCGAGAGAGGGGCTCACTGATTTGCCCCCAAGTGAAGTGCAGAGGAGAAGGCAGGCAGCGGCGGAGAAAGCGCGCGTGGCGGCGCTGGAGGCCCGGGAGCGTGAACAGGCCCCTCTGGGTGCGCCCGTGGTCTCGCCTCGTGCGCAATCCGTTCAGTTTGCCCTGCCAGCCTCGGAGAGACTCTACCGCCACGCGCGTGAAAGACAGCATGAGGAATCCCTCGCCGGCATTGAGCGGCAGCTCCGTGAGGTCACCAACATCATGACCATGAGCAAGCCGTGCATCTCCGCCAAGGCCTCGACGCTCTCACGTGATGAGCCCGTTCATGCTCACCTCTACGCCGAGGCAGCCAAGCAGAACGCGCGAAAGGAGTGGCTGGCAAAGACGCACGACACGTCTTCACAGTGGTTTCGCCCCACGCTGGACCCCACGAGTGAGCTCCTCGCACGGCACATGCCAGACACATCGGCAGAGCGCCTCTACACTGCTGCGGGCAGCGACGGCCGTGTTCGTGCGCTGCGAGCTCGCCCAGTGAATGACCCGAGGGTGGCACAGTGCACCTTCAAGCCCCAGATCAACCCTCACTGGAAAGATGGCCGCAGCTCGGTGCGTCGGTCAGCACCAACGCACCAATCCACGGCAGCAGCGTCTGCCGTCGCTGCCCGCACGCAGGCCTGGGAGGCCCGCCGCGAGGCTCACATTCGTGCCCAGGCAGCTGAGCGCCAGGCTGAGACGGCGCGGCAATGCACATTTCACCCAACCATCACCGCGCGAGCATCGCGATGTGGCTCTCTCGCGACATCGTTCTCACGACCATCGGAAATCGCACATTGTGATCCTGCCGCACTCTCCGCCACCGCTTCTTCCGCAGCCTCCTTTGCCGGTCGCGCACCGTTCACCACACCTTGGCAGTCTAGTTTCGCTGGTGAGCGAGTGCGGGATACTTCGGCCGCTGCTGTGGACTACGGCGTAGCTGTGAGACAGGCCTCACACCACCGCGGCAGACCTTGTGATGCCAGTGTGAACGACAGCGTTCGGCGCGCAACATCGCCCTCAGACGAGCGAGACGAGCTGATGCGTATCGCGTACGAGGCGCTGGCTGAGGCCGAGGCTACTTCGTCGCGCGTACCGTTAGATTATTACTAGAACTGCTACAACTATCACTCGATTGACGTTACGAAAATCCATCCAAATGGCATCAAAGCAGTAACAAGAAAAAAAAACCCGCAAAGCAAAATAAATAAACAATAATAATACTAATCTTGAACGACCCTCTAATGGGGGGAGAAGGACGCTGTCTTTTGTTCATCAGACTCTGGTTCTCTTTCTCTGTGCCTTCTTGTCGCGTGAGCGACGAGGCAGATCAAGCGTCCGTCGCGATGGCTTCGTGCTGGCTTTGGCGTAGCACTCACGCCTGGCGCCTCCCCTCCCCCCCCCCGTCCCTCGTGGACCACACGTGTCCGCACAGACGCATATTGCCCATTCACATTGACAATTGACTTCCCCCCTTCTCTTCATTTTTCTTTTTTTCAGGCAAACACAGGTGCACATGTCAACGCCTTCCGTGTCCACAGAGCAGTTAGAGGACACTGTGCGTGCGCTGCGCCAGTGCAGCCATCATTTGCACTCTCTGCGCGCCCAGGCGCGGGCTGAGGCCAAAAGCTCGCGGGCCTACTATGAACGAGCGGTGGAGTGGGCAGCTGCACTTGAATCAGACGCGCTGCCAAGCCAGCTTCACACCGTGACGCCCAGCGCTGTGGAGGTGATGGCGGGCCAGCTCGAACTGGCTCTATGCCAACACTTGCAGGAGCGCTCTGTGCAGTTTGCCGCGGAGAAGCACCGACTCGAGGTACTGCATGAGTACAATCTGCGCGAGCTCATTGCACACGCACCCCGTGCAGAGCCACCGAATGAAGAGGACGAGAAGGAACTCGTTCAGATCGAAGCACTGGAAGCCGAAGAGCAGAGGCTGCAGGAGCTTCAGGCCGAGTTGAGTGCACGCGTGCAATCCTTGCAGCGTCGTTGCGAGGCCTCAGAGAAGGCGCTCGCCCGTAAAGAAGAGGAGACAGCTGTCATGCAAGCGTATGTCGTCGACCGGCCTTCTGAAGTGCTTGACTTTGCCAAGTACCTCTTGCACCCTCAAGGCGATGCGTGACTGCGTGGAGCCTGAGAGGAAGCAACACCAGATGTCTGGCACGCACTGGCTCATGGACCTCTCATATGCCACGCAGGTGCTGTGCTGCTTTAGAATAGATGATGAGATCGTGTGAGCAAACCAGCTGAAGTACTGAACTCTACCTGTGCGTATTCCATGATGCTCGCTAGATATCAACATACCCATCCCCCCCCCCCCCCCCAAACAACAACAACAACAACAGTAGAGAAAAAAGAACACGAAACTCGTTGTGCCGGCTGGGCACTATTGCCGAGGTGCGCAGGGCTCGAATTTCGTGCTATTTTACGCGATGCTATACACAACGCAATGCCCTCCCCCCCCCCCCCCACCACCACGCACGGACATTACGAGGCCAGCACCAGCTGTATAGCGCTTATTCATTCTAAATTCTCCCCTCACTTTGGGCGTCGCGCCATTCTTTGTTTCTCGTGCGTTCACACATCTCTACCCTCGTTCGCTCGTTGCCTTGGCTGTTTCTCGTGTTCATACTGTTATTAGAAGGCGACTTTCACCGCGAAAACAAAACAAAACAAAACAAAAAAAAAGTCGCACATAGGCCTTCCCATCGACTTACTCTTCGCCACAAGAAATGTTGACGACACAGCCAGAGAAGGCCTTGGGCGGCCCATCTCTCCGCTACGTGATTGGCGTTGATGAGGCAGGACGGGGCTGTATGGCTGGCCCTGTCTCCATGGCCGCCGTGTGCTTCGCCGTGAATGCGTCGACTGTTCCCTTCACGCTCGACGATAGCAAAGCTATGACGAGCTCTGCACGCGACATTGCATTTGACTCGCTCTGCACGGCGTTAAGCCACGACGACCCGACAAGCTGTGCCGCCCACACCCTCTCCGCTCTGTGCAGACACGACTCGAACGGCCGCTGTTGTCGCTTGCGATCCCCGCTGAAACATTCAGAGAGGACAGTGCTTGGCTTCGCCTCCGCTCTCGTGCCTGCGGCGGTGATCGACGAGGTGAATATCCTCAACGCCACACTAGAGGGTATGGCTGAGGTGTGCCACACACTCGTGGCGTCACTGCGTGAGGCGGGCGAGGACCTGAATCGTTCCAACACGGTCATCCTCATCGATGGGCCGCACAGGCCTTGGACTTTTTTGCCGCCAGCGGAGCAGGCACGCAAACTCAAACAAGCGCAGAAACGCCATGAGAACCCCCCGCGGTGCCAGGGCAAGATGTACCCAACTACACTGCAGACCATGCCATGCCATGCTGTCATCGGTGGAGATGGTAAGTACGTCTCCATTGCGACGGCATCTGTCGTGGCGAAGGTGATTCGTGATGCCTACGCGGATAGCGTGATGGCGACACAGTGCCCACTGTACGGCTTCGCACAGCATAAGGGTTATTGCACCGCTGCACACAAGGAGGCCCTCGTGAGATACGGTCTATCTGTGTTTCATCGACGTGAGTACGCCCCTGTCAAAGCGGTGCTAGAGGCTGCTGCGCAGGGGGAGAAGCGCGCTGGCATCAAAAGACCTCGATCCACGCGCTGACCGCACCTCCGCCTTCTGTTCGGCGCGAAGTGCAAAGAGCGATACACACCGAGACAAACACAAAGAGACAGTTACATCAACACCAGATATTCGAGTCAGATGCACACTTTCACAGAGGGTGTGAAAACGAAAGAGAACAACACACAAGGGCTGAGGTAATGTGCACATCTCGTGCTCAGAGAACCCCAAAAGTGAATGTATGAAACAAAGTACACGCCTTTTCCGCTCACCATGGGACACAGAGAACTGACCCTCTCTCCCTCCATCACATCTTGACATCTGTTTTGCCCTTCGTGTGCCACCAAATCGCTCCCGTCCTGCTCAACCTTCTCTTCTTCTTTTTTTTTTCTCTTTCTCTCCCTTTCACTCCATCCAGTGGTACTTTTGAGCTTGTTGAGACACCATGGGAAAGAAGAAAAAGGCCTCTAAGGCACCCAAGCTCGTCGCCCCCGAGCCGGCTGGTGACGAGTGGGAGGCCACCATGGCGTGGGACCGCGTGGCCGCCTCTGGTGCCCCGCCAGCCTTCTTCAACGGCACTCACCTCGCCGCCACGGAGAACGTCTTCAACGTTCGTTATGATGTAGCACAGCCCGCCGTCGCCTCTGCCGCGCTGACGAGCAGCAACTCTCAGCGGTGTGATCCAGAGCGGCAACGCGCACTGGATGTCTATTTGCGCGCGGAGACGCAGCTCCACCAAAGCCGTGTTCAACAAAAAGAGTCACAGGAAGCCGTTGACGGGTTCCGTACGTTGGAGCTCGCTGAGCGGCAGCACACCGCCAAAGAGAAAGCTAGACTGGAGGAGGAGTGGGCTGCTGCCCTCCGGCGGCTCGATGAGAACGAGATGGCCACGGTTGAGCAGATGGAGGCGCTCTCAGACACCTTCTTCAACCTCGTAGACGCCGCTAAGAACAGAATTTTCGATCTGTTGGCTAAGGACTCCGAAGTGGAGGAGGCTTTTGAGGAAAGACGCGCGACGCTACGCGAGTGCGAGGAGGTCACGGATGCGTACTACACCGAGCACGCCGCGCACGTACACAGCATGAAACAGCTGCAGGATGACATGGCGAAGGAACACGCCGACGAACTCGAGCGCATGACGCGCACTTTGCAGGACATGGCCTTTGAGCTGTTGGTGATGGCCTCACAGCAAGACAACACCGCTGACGTGCAGCAGCGGCGCACCGAGCTGCTGAGCGAGCTAAAGACACTTCACAAGCAGACGCCTGAAACGCTTCGTGCGCAGGAAGACGCCGCGTGTGGGACCGAAGCACTGCAACGGCTCGTCGATCTGGAGGAACAGAAACTGGCTCTTGCGCAGCGCCGCCAGCTGTCGCTGCGTCGGGCTGTTCACGCGCTTTCGGAGCTCCCAGAGACTGAGGTGAATACTGGGAAATCCGCAGAGGCATCTGCTCTCACAGTTGTGACGCGCACGCCAACCGTCAATGAAGACCCTCTGAACGAGATCGCAGCACTGCGAAGAGCCCTTGATGAGACAAACGCTGAACTTGCCGCCGCTGAGGAAAAGCTTCGGCACCTAGAAAACTACCACCTCGTGCAGCTCAGTGGCGCCTACAAGCCCATCAGTGCGGTAGATGTGGACGTGGGGATCCAAGGGACGGCGAACAGCCTCGACCCAGAAATCAAGGCCGCGATTCGGGCAGTTGTGATTCGCTCGATGCGGTCGCTGTCGGCCTCCGCTCACGCTGCCCAGTATGGCCTCATCGTGGATGCCGATGACGACGACGTCGAGTTCCTCGTGCCGCCTGTCGAGACGATTGAGGACCGCTTAGCCGTGCAGCGCTACGTCGTGCATCAGATTAATTTACTACTCTCTGGTGAACTGCCAACAGCCCCGCCGCTGACACTGCTCAGCTCCACGCCTTCGCCTGCCGAGGAGGGGAGAGAAACGGTGTGCTGAGGTCGATGTGTGCTTGGTACGCAGGTGCGCGAATCCTGTGAAGGATATGTACATAGTCAATGACTGAATGAACAGTCATGAATCTCCAACAACAACAATGCATTGAGAATGATTCTCCCCCCAAACGTTGCCAACAACAACAACAACAACAAAAAAAAAAAAAAGCCACTGATTTAAAACACAGTCTTTTGTGATCTCCCATTTGTCTATAGGAAACAACGCACTTCCTCATTGGTATGCCGTCACTCGCTATCGTGCATCCCGCGAGCCCGGCAGTGTTAGGCGGTTCACTCTGATGTGTGAGGAGGAGTGATGGCTGTCTTTTTTTTTTCTGGTTTGCAGATCTCTCCCTCTCCCTCTATCTGCCTTGCCCGACACACAGATATACACGACGCACACAAACAACCGTTTTTTTTTTGCTCTCTGTCTCCTCTCTCTCTCCGTCACGCCCTGATTCTGCTCTTCTGATATCATCATTCTCATCATTCTCATCGTTCTGGATCTAGTTCAGCTTCGTGTAAGTACCACAGAATTACTTTCATCCCTAGCTGTGACCTCGCACTGACGTGCGATGACCTCATGTCTTTCGCCCCTGAAACATGGACATGCAATGCCCGTGCGTGACTGCTCTCCGTGTATGTGTTGGTGTGTGTGTGTGTTGGTGCAAGACCGGATATAACTACCAGGACCGCTTGTTCAGTAGCGGCCTTCGGATGGTCATCTGGAAGATCTCCATGACTGCTCTCCGTGTGTGTGTGTGTGTGTGTTGGTGTGTAGTTACGTCCGTCTCTTAAAACAAGAACATCATCATGAATTTTGAATATGAGGCTTTGTGCGAGTCAGGTTTATCTCCCAGAATCACAACGCTAACAGTGGCCGTGCCAAGTGCGTCACAGCGTAGAGGCTGTCCTTCATACGTTGCATCCGACATTGCCATGCCATCATCGCTGTACCACTCAGTCTCATCGTACGTTTATCTTTCCGCCTCTCTCTCTCTCTCCCTCTCGTCCTACAAACCTGTTTTTAACACGCACAAAAATACAAAAAAAAAACGCTTTCTTTTTCTATGACTTTCTATATCAAAGTTCATCATTTACCGAGTCACATTTTCAGACCTTTCCTTCCTTTCTTTTACTTTTCTTTCGCAAGCCGCGCCGCAACGTCTTTGAAGCACGCGCACACACTCACAAAAGGGGGGAACACCGGCAAGGTTTTCAATCTGACCATGCAACCTCACGGTGTGGCGTATGACACCGGTGCTGGGGCGTACATGGTACGTCTCACCGTACCCCCCACCTCTCTCGAGGTACTCACGGCGAACGCAGCGCAGCACGCTCGTGCTCACACGATAATCATCATGGACGTCAGCGGCTCGATGGGGCGGTCCGTGCCACGGCTCATTCGAGACATTCTGCCGGCAGCCTTGGAGAAGGCCGGGCTGGGCCATCGCGAGACTGTGCACTTGATTCCCTTCAACAGCACTGCGTCATGGATCACCACGACCCCGCTCGAAATGAAACAAAACAGGATTGTCGCGAATGGCGGGACGTCTCTGTCTCCGGCGATCTCCGTCTTGACGACGCTGATGGAGCAGTTGAGTGCGCAGGACCGAGCTCATTTTGGACCGCACTGCCTGTCTCGCTTCAACGTGCTCGCGTTGTCCGATGGCGACATCAACGACTCCACTGAGACACTGACAGCGGCGGTGTCGTTCAAGGAGTCCCTCCCTGAACGAGGGTGGCGCGTGAATGCGCAGGCGGTGCGCTTTTTTTCGAGCTTCTGTGCGTCTCCCGACACCCGCGCCCTTGCCTCTGTTCTTCAGTGGAACACCGAGGGCGTTGCGCAGATGGTGGATATCGACGCGGAAAGCAACGACGCTCACATCGAAGACAGTATTGCCGCTCTGATGAACGTGTCGAATACCTCCATCTTCGTCACGACGACTGACGGCGGGGACGATGAGGGCCTTGAGGCGTTCCTGACCGCGCCGTGGTTGAACGCGTCGGCCGGCCACCGGCAGTTCGTCGCCGCGTGCCAGAGTGACAGACAGCTAGCTCCACTGACGATTTCCTTATGGATGTCCGCGTCATGCTGGTCGCCAGCAATGGGACCGCTTTTTCTCGACCACCGCATTCCTGTGCCTGTGGAGGTGTCCGCATTGACAGAGAGCACCCTCTCTGCATTCCTCGCCTCGGTGCATGAAATGCTCGTCACGTCAGCCGCTCGTCTCCGCGTGATGAACAGCACAGAAAGCATGTCAGAGCTCAACAAGATGCTGGCGTTCTTCACTACCATTGAGAGCTGTGTCATCTCTGATGGTGTGGCGGATGAGGAAGACCGTCAGACTGACGGGGAGGCCCAGCGCAATGCTGTCTCCGTCCACCGTCGCGTGAAGCTGCTCCAAAAGAAGTTGGCGAAGCAGCGCGTATCCATCACCGCCACCTTGCGCCACCTCTTAAATGAGAATCGCCTCGAAAGCTTCAACAACCAACAGAAAGCTGATTTTCTGCGCTCTGTCGGCAGCAACAGAAACACGGCCAAAGGCCTCGTCCGCCGCGCCGGTGCGAGCGAGGACGTCGACGTGCTTGCGCGCCGTGAAGCCGTCGCCATTACGCTCCATCTGGCTGAACTTGAGGCAGCCCTGAACGATGAGGCGATTGAGTCCCTCAGTGTTTCTTTCATCAACCAAGGCAGTGTCCTTGACGGATTCCGCGCTATTGCCGAGTTCACGCGCGCACAGACAGATGCATTCCAGTCAAACTCTTCACGCGGCGCGACGGAGGCGGATCAGATGGAGGAGGCCCTGGCAGAAGTGACCGCCTTGGACCTGCTCGAGCTGCTGAACCTGGTTGGCATTCCAGCCACAGCGCGGAGCGTTGGGGACTTCCCTGACCCCTTCACCTACACCCTTGATCACCTTTACCACGGCGTCTTCCTCTCCCTCAGCGACTGCGTTAGCTTTGACGCACTGGCTGCCCAAATGAATGGACGTCAGCAGCAGGACACCAGCCCCGAGTCGCACTACTGGGGAGGCGTGACGATTCCTGGTGTGGCGGCGGGCCGCGTATCTGATATCATTCCGGTTGTGGAGCATCCTCAAGTGGGAGCCTTCTTGCGTCGGTACGCACCGCAGATGTGGAACATGACTGCAGGCATCGGCATGCGCCGTGTTCTGGCGGTGGTACCCCTCACGGCAGCAGCGCACGTCACCGCCGGCATGCTCTGCGCCGTTCAAAGCTTCCACAGTGGCGAGGGCGGCAGCGCGGCACTGAAGTCGCTGCGGCTCCTCCTCAACGCCGTCCTCGCGTCTCGGCCCGCTGCGACCATGATCTCAGAGATGAAGGTCGTGGAGTGCCAGCCAGAGCCGCCACAGGACTGCCTCTGTGCGGTGGAGCGACAGCCGTCTGACACGCGGTGGCTCGCACCGGTGGCGACAGCATTTCAGTCCGTGCGCACACAACGCGCAGGCCGGCACGGTACCTTCACAGACCCCGCGTCGTGGTGGCCGAACACGCTCCGTGACGGCAATCTATTCCCACCTTCACTCCAAAAGTTTTTACGCTCGTGGCTGGCGTTCACTGTGTTTCGCCACGTGCAGCGGCTGCTTCGTCGTGGCGGTGATGCGCAGGAGGAGGCAACGCTGATCGAAACTCACCTGTGCGACATGCTGGGCTTAACCGAAGAGGTGGCGCAGCTGTCTGTGACGCAGTGGCCAGAGCCGGAGCTGTTTACTTTCAGGCCCGAGGAGGCCGAGGCCTTCTCCGCAGCCCAGGGCACGACGCCCGATTCCGCGATCCCGGTCGTCAGCGGCGCCTGGGATGTGTTGCGTCTGCTTGGCGCTCACCATACCGCACAGGGTGTCGATCACCAGCCTTCTCCTCTACACACGCTTCACAGCAAAGTGGTGCGTGTCATCGAGAACTGCCTTCAGCAGGTCGTTTACATGTGGTGGGCAGTGGACCTCGCGGAGGAAAACGCGGATATGGCGGATACCGCCGCTAAGGCTGTCCGTGAGAGCTGTCTCGAGGACAGCGATGCCTTCTACGCGGGTGTGTTATCTAGCTTCTTTGGCATCGATGCCACATCTGCTGCCCCCATGCAGGACGCCCCCCCGGGTCTCTCCCGCCCACGGGCATTCCGACTTGAGGTTCACCTCGCCCTCGTTGGCCTCGCCCTTCTGTACCCCACGATGGAAAAGCGCCTCACTGCCGTATCCGACGCGACTCCCGCCGCAGAGCAAGACAGTGTTGTGCCCGAGTACAAGAATCTCGCCTCGGTGCGCGCTCTTTTTGTGACGAAGCGAGCCTCTGCTTTGGCCAAGATGCGAACACGGGTGGCCGGCAACAAAGCGAAAGCACGCCGTGAATGGCTGAGCAAGGCGCTGGTGAAGCGTCTTTGCGCGCTTCCCATCGCAGACGCCGTGCCCTTCTGGGAGAAGGGTCTTTTCTACATGCCAGATAAGACCTTCGCGTCGTGTCCTCCTTCGCCATCCAGCGAGCAAAAGTGGACAGACGAAGGCAAACGCCCCTTCTACCACATCCAGCTTCTCAACCATGCTGACTTCGGCGTCGGCCTGCTCGCCACGGCGCTGCTCTGCGGCAGCTTCGCCGATGATGAGATGGGCCAGCGTGTTGCAGTGAGTGATGTGCCGGCGAAGATCGCCACGCTGCTCACGGGCCGTCTCCTCCCACCCACGACCGCAATGAACACGGGGTCGACGCCGCTGACCGCCGAGGCACTCCCAATTGTGTGGAATAACGGCGCCAACTGGATGGGCCTGAGACTGGACGCGTACCGGGATGCTGTCGTGCTGCGTTCCCCCAGCGGTGCGGCCGAGTGGGAGGTGATCCGCGCCGTCTACGGCTCACAAAACACGCACAACTACCCACGCGGCAACGAACCAAATCGTCACACCCACAGTGATGAGAAACCGAGCTACTTCGCCATGGGCTTCGCCACTCTGGAAGACTTTGCAGCTTCTGTTTCCGCTCCGGTCTGGGCCGAGTACTGTAAGGAGCACTGCAACTGCTGCGGGCTCGAGGGGTTTACGGTGAAGGAAAACGTTGTGCGCCAGGAAGAAATTATCCGCGAGAGCGAGATGGTGCACGAGCAGAGCCGTGCGCACAAGCGCGCTAGCCGCGATGCACGCAATGCGCGCAAGAAGCGCCGCCGTGAAGAGGAGGAGGCAGCCGCCCACGGCAACAAGCGCACTCGCCGACAGTGACACGCGCGTCGCTGAGGTCAGTCATGACTGTGAATGAATGCGCATTGCTCTCTTCTTCTCCCCACCTTGGCACACATGAGCTCCCCATATTGTGCTGCCATTCTTTTCAAATCCTTCAAAGGTACACCTATTTTTGTTTTCTCTCATTTTCCCATGACGTGAATGACACACAGTGGAGGACAGTCAGTACCACGTCCTTTCACAAACGTGTTCACCGACCCAGCAGTCCGCCAATATGAATCAGCTTTCCTTTGGCGTGAACGTGCTTCTGTCTTTCCCCCTTTTTCTTTCAACGTTCTTTTTTCCTTTTCACCAAACAAAAGCACTCAAGTGCATTATGCATCTTTTCCTTATTTTCTGACTGACTACTGCCGACAGACGTGGGAGAACACTACTTCGCCTCGACACGAGGGACTTAATTCCGCAACACCACCGTGCTCTCTACTCGACTATTGCCCTCACGTGACATGAACGAAGGTTCAAGTGTCATGTGCGCGAGACGGTGTAAACCAGACAATACAAGTATACCTAACGGGCTGAATTCACAACACTGCCACAACAGGCAATTACAGAATTGAGAGAACTCTACACGTCACAAGACTTTCCTCTCTCTTTTTTGTTTTTTTTTTAATACACAGTTCCTTCTTTCTTTCTCTCTTTTGGGATTGGCGTATTTTTTTTTTTCATTTTTTTTTCATTCAGAGTTTTTGGTTTTCCTCCTTGTTTCAAACAGATTGGCTAACAATCCCCCCCCCCTGTTCCACACACACGTGTGCACAGGGTTTTTGATCCACCAGGCGCAACCAAGCAGTCATGTGTGAGACGGAATGACATCTCACCAGGTATAGACTCCACGCTATTTTTTTTTCTATTTTATGCACGTGTCACTGTGGTACTCGCAAACATCCAGTCTAAGCACGCTAACCCTCCACAGAATGGCATCGCGTGATTGTGCTTGATACTATCCATGTCTTGACCCAGTACGTCTCTGCACACGCAGGAGCTGACTCCTCTTCCCTTTCAAACAATGTGTCCCTTGCTTTCCTTCCTCCTCCCTTCCTCCTTTCTCTCTTTCGTTCATTAGCTGATGTCCGTTTGCGCTGTGCTCTCTTTTCAGCGCACACCGTGCCACGCTTTGGTGTGCGCTGAGCCGTGGATCCGCCTGCTCGTAGAAACATCCTCAGAGCCGCACGCGGGCCACACCATCGGCCGCCATGTGCGTCTCCGCAAGAGAACGAACGAGCTTGGGATCATTGAACGGGTGCTTGTGGAGCAACTCGATCCGGCTCCGGTCTTGGCTCAGCGCTACCTCGATGCGTGCTTGTGGTGGCTCGTGAGGGCACCGTTTACCATTGCCCATTTACCCGTCATACTACGTGTACACGCTTTCTACACCTCGCTGGTTCACATCGATGGTGCCCGAATTGTCAGTTTAGACGCACACAACGCGACATGGAATGATCCGGTGCTTTCTCTGCGCACACTGCAGCCCTTGCTGCCACAGATGGAGGAGCTGGACATCTCTGGGTCTGCGAGGGTGTTGCCATCGAGGCGCGTAATGCACTGCGATTTGCTGAGCGAGTGCTTGACTCTTCGGAATCTGAATGTGTCTGGCGTGATGCTGCCCACTCTGCGAGACATCCCGTTGTCAGCCCTCGAGTTGCTCGACATCTCTTGGGTACCTGGTCTTGGGGACGCGGATATCGCGTGGTTGCGTGGAGCCACAAAACTACGCGTGCTGCGGGCTGCCGGGCTGGATGGCTCTGCAATTGACTTCTTGAGAGACTGCCTGTGGCTCGAGGAGCTTGATCTAAGCCATTGGGAGGATCTCCGTGATGTTAGTCCTCTCGCTGGGCTGCGCAGACTGGAACGCGTCAACTTGAGCGGCGCCAGTGTGGATACCGTTGCGAGCTTGGCGTCTTGCCCGCGCCTGACCGATGTGAACCTTGCTGACTGTGAGGCGGTCAAAACGTTGGTGCCGCTGGCAGGCTTACCAGAGCTGACGACGCTGACGGTCTCCTCAACTGGTGTGCGGGATTGCCAGGACCTCAGCTGGTGTCCGCAACTGACTCACTTCGTCGCCAAATACTGCCAGGCCCTGCACAGCCTCTCAGGCCTCGCCGGCGCACCATCCCTCACCACGCTCAATATTTCCTCGAGCCAGGTGTCCGACCTTGTGGGCCTCAACACATGTCCTCGCCTCGCGCACGTCCTGGCCGCGTCATGCTCGAATCTGACCGATCTCTCACCACTCGCTGGCGCACCGCAGCTCACTCTCATTGTAGCGTCGCAAAGTGGCGTCGGCTGCCTCACTGGCCTATCTCAGTGTACCCAGCTAGCAGAGCTCGATGTCAGCAACTGCCAGTCGCTCCACGATCTGTCCCCACTGCGTGGCGCACCGGCTTTACGCAAACTGAACGCTTCTTTTTCAGGTATCCGTGATGTAGAGGGGCTGGCTGAGTGCCCCCAACTCCGCGACCTCATTCTGCACAGCTCACCACAACTCACCGACCTCTCTGGTTTAGCCGGCGCCCCTTTGCTGACCAACCTGGACGCGTGTGACTGCCGCATACACTCCGTTGATGGGCTCGCGTCTTGTCCGAACTTGGTTTCCCTGCACGTGGGAAATAACACGACTCTCCAAGACCTCTCGCCGCTTACCGGAGCCCCATCGCTAGCGATTATCCGTGCCGGTGACAGCTCTGTGCGTTGCCTAGATGGCTTGTGCGACTGCCCCAACCTGAAGGAGATCACCCTGGCGCGTACCCCATCTCTGACAGATCTCTCCGCGCTGGCCGGTGCACCCTCACTGACGAAAATAGATGTCTTTGCCTCTGGCCTAATCACCGTCGCTGGCCTAGCACAATGCCCGAGATTGGAGTCCCTCGACGTTGGCCTGTGCAGGAACTTGACGGACCTCTCACCCCTCGCAGGCGCTCCAGCACTCAAGACCCTCCTTGCTTCCAAAAGTGGTGTTCTGTCTATGGCAGGTCTCACGGAGTGTCTTCAGCTTGAGCACATTCACCTTGCTGACACGCCAGCCATGACGCCGGATGCTCCTGCCTGACAATCTCGTCGTGATGCTATGGTGCTATTCGACACACCTCCACACACACACACACACACACAGGCAGAGGTGAAAAGCAAACAAAACTTGTATCGTTTCATCTATTCAAAACAATCTTCTCATTTGTTACT